>JAMQGT020014609.1:0-46578 GCA_024447675.2 Pterophyllum scalare | reverse complement strand
GAATATGAAATTAGTTGGGAAACTGTAACTTTTTTTTAGATGAATTATGATGTCCCAGAGGCACTTTTTGGTAATATTGACCCGGGTATCAAAAAAGCTCCTGTAGGTATAATGTGTCCATGGCCCAATACATTTGTCCATATAGTATGTGACGATATTGTAAATAATTGCGTAATTATTCTTTTTGTGTGTTTTTGTACACTCATGGCTGTAGACCCTTTCTTTTTAGGTTATTTGCAAAATGCGACCGAACAGGGCATCCACGGAAGCTAAATGCTTCAACACATCAAGCTAATGTCCCTCCAGGACCGAAAGCTAACCAGCAATGCCATTGAAGAGATTCTGCACCAAATTCACGACCTGCAGGTACACCCATGCGCAGTGAGGAGGTCCCTGGCCAGAGGCAAGCTTCATGGGCGAGTGGCTGCCGAAAGCCATTCCTCAGGCCCCTGAAACGGACCAGGAGGTGTCAGTTTGCAGAGAGGCACAGCAAATGGCAGCCAGAACAGTGGCAACAGGTCCTGTGGACGGACAAGTCCAAATTTGAGATTTTCAGCACATGGAAACAACAATTTGTGCGCAGGAGAGTCGGCGAGCGTTACCGTGACCAGTGCCTGCATCTGACTGTTAAGCATGGGGATGGCTTGATTCAGGTCTGGGGGGGCATCTCCGCACATCGCCCCAGGGACCTTGTGAGGATTGACGGGGTTTTGAATGCCAAGAAGTACCCACAGATCCTGATTCACCATGCAATTCCATCTGGCAGGCGCCTGATCGGAGACTGACTCCTCCTGCAGCAGGACAATGACCCAAAGCACACGGCAAACAGGGTTGAAAGGTTTCTCCGGAGGAAAGAGGAGGCTGGCACCCTGAAGCCAATGGCATGGCCCCCACAGGGCCCAGACCTGAACATCACTGAATCGGTCTGGGACCACATCAAACGCAAGAAGGAGAAGAGGAGGCTAACATCGCGAGAGGCATTCTGGTCCGTGTAATATTCACCACAGCCCTCCCCTGGAGCTCCTCCAATGAAGAGGGGGACATCATCCACACAGTAACAGAGGCAGGAGGCACTCTGGCCCGGGTAATATTCACCACAGCCCTCCCCTGGAGCTCCTCCAGTGAACACAGGGACACTCTCCACACAGTAAAGCGGGGAAGAGGAACTGTGGCCTGGGTAATATTCACCACAGCCCTCCCCTGGAGCTCCTAGCCACTCAGTGTATCCAATGGATGTGAGCCCTGTTCAGCTGTAATTTTCAGCAGCCCGCCCTTGAGCCCAGCTCTCCTCCAGAGCTGTAATAGCCACATTTTTACCCAGAAATTAGACCCAGTGAACCAGCCTGCTCACCCTTCGTGCTCCTGGTATGCTAAGCTGCATTGGTGCCCCTGGTACCCTGGATGGGACTTAGTCACTGGGCACTCCCCATCCTCGTGCCCCTGGTATCCCAGGCTGCCTCTATGCCCTGATACCCTGAAAGTGCTGCTGTAGATGCAATGGGCTAAATCTTTCACGCAGTACTTTATATGATATTTACAAATTGAAAGAGTATCAGCTGAGCCATCAGCTGATGTGGCCTGCCTGAACTAAAGCCATGCTTGATTTTCTTTTAGAAGACGGTCGAAGGCTGTTAAAGCGCTTCATTGTGCCTTTTTCAACATTTAGGCTTTTATTTTCTCATTGTAACTCATCTGCCTCTGATCTGACATAAATTGTCTTCAATTTTAGGTATCACATGTATTCTCAGCAGCTTCACAATGTTACCTGAACAGGAAAATGTGGAATAGCATTCTGACTGGATATCCCTCTTTGCGGATCCTAATGGTCTCCATGATACCAGAGTGTCGCAGCTGGCTGCTGACCAGTTCATCCTCGAACACACCTGGTTGCTAAGGACAAATGTATAGAAGGTCAAAAACCCTGGTTTACGTGCATGTAAATAATCATAAATCTGAGATGCTTGAAGATCTACCTTCATGTTGTTTGGCTTAATGCAGCGAATGAAAAAAGGATTGCAGCTGAAATGATAGAACAAAAATGCTACAATGTTTAAAAATGATCATTTTTTTAAAATTAAAATTTGTGCTAATTGTTTTCAATAACTGTGCACCACCATTTACTGTCTGAGAATATATTCACTTCACCTTTCCATCTTCTCCACCAGCTCCAGCAGGGACTGCTGGAACTTGCTGCTGACGGTGGGAGCTTGGTATTTTCTGGTGACTGTGCTGCTCTTCCTTATGTGACCTCCTATCTGCTGACCCTTGAACTTTGCATGAACTAGGAAGAGGTTTGATACCATCTGGAAACACACAAATACACACATTAAAACATATTTTACAAAAACACTGACACATTGCTTTGTATTTTTGAGGATTAGATGAAGTCTTTAGGAGCAAACTGACCTTGTTCTTGCTCTGAATGAACAGGTCCAGGACATCCTGACGCACCTGATCATAGTTCTTATCCAGGAACTTGTAAACCTGCATCAGTGACACAGTAGATAATCACTCTGTTTATCATTTCAATAGCATAATGGATTATAATACAAACAGGCTAACCAATAGAAGATCAGTGAGGAGCTGAGTACCTGGTAAGTGACCCGACCAGCAAAATGCTTAATTGTGAACTCTGGGAGGGGCATCTTTGGCTTCATATACTGTGGGTTGCCGCCATGGTGATAGTGACACTTTTGAAGAAAAGTGTTGTCTGTTGCCTGCCAACAAATTAACACATTGCAGGTCACAGTTTTATAATTCATAAAAGATCTGAAAGTTTGTTCAGGCTCTCAGTACTTCCTCCCTATCCTCACTTGAGGGAAACAGCTCTGGTCATCCAGAATTCTCAGTATCCCATGAGGCTTAGCAGCGATGAGGTCAATGCACGGCTGGTTGTCGTTGAATATGATGTCCTGCCATGGGATCTGCTCCCTGCTGTACTCCTCCTGCAAGAGGATTGCATATAATACAGTAAAATATAAGTTGCATCACTGCCTAAGCAAAGGATTCACATGTTTATATTATTATTTCTGGCATGTCACTAATCTAAAATTAATGAGATTCATTTGTATGCAGGTGCTACAAATACGTGTATTTTGTGTCTTCATTTGAGATATGAGGAGTGTGTGTGTGTGTATGTGTGCGTGTGTGCACGCGCGTGTGTGTTTGCAAAAGGAAGTGTAACATGGACTCACCTGTTCCTCTCTGAATATGATCCTGTTAAAGAAGAATTGCAGATACTCGTTTGCATAATTAATGCAAAGCTGCTCAAAGCTGTTGAAGGCCAGATCCTGTTGTCCCATACAGGCACACGCACACACACACACACACCGCATGCACACACACACACACAGACACACACATATTAACAAACATATAGCTGGTAATTCTTTATGCCTCACTGTCATGTCTAAAAGGTGACTGTTCAGCAGTGTCTCTGAGTCTCTTTAAAGTGCTGAATAAGAAAAACAGAATAAGTTAAACTCTTCTTCCCTGCTAATAATACAGCATTGTTTCTGAAAAAAAAGTTTTTTTTTCTCTGTTTCTACTGGAAGAAAGTGGGAGATACAGTTCTGTAATAAAGTAAAATCAAAAAGAAAGAAAATACACCTTCTTTCATTCTAAGGTTTAACAGATTAGGACATAATAAAATCTGGTCCCAAAGCAGATTCTAAATTATTTAAATACAACCTCAGATGAACAACAACACATGACAAATTACAGCTTGTCACTATTTATTTAACAAAAACTAAGCTAAAATCCAGAAGGAGTGTGTGAAAACCTAAGTACACCTCATGATACAATAGCTTTGCAGAACCACCTTTGGCAGCAATAACATGAAGTAATGTTTTCTGCATGACTTTATCAGCTTCTCACATTGTTGTGGACGAATTTTGGTTCATTCTTCTTTACAATGTAGCTGCAGTTCATTGAGGTTTGTGGGCATTCATTTATGCACAGCTTTCTTAAGGTCCCACTGCAGCATTTCAGTCAGATTGGGGTCTGAACTGTGATTGGGCCATTGCAACACCTTCGTTCTTTTATTTTTCAGCCATTCTGTTGTAGATTTGTTGCTGTTTTGGGATCATTGTCCTGTTGAATGACTCAATTTTGTCCAGACTTTAGCTGTTGGCCTCACATTTGACTCTAGAATACTTTGGTATACAGAGGAGTTCATGGTCGACTTAGTGACTGCAAGGAACCCAGGTCTTGTGGCTGCAAAACAGCACCCCTCCACCACCGTGCTGATGGTTGGTATGAGGTGTTTGTGCTGATATGCTGTGTTTGGTTTTCAACAAACATGGTGCTGTGCATTGCAACTTTGCAAACCTAAGTCTTGCTGCCATGTTCTTTTTAGAGAGAAGAGGGTTTCTCCTGGAAACCCTTTCAGTCATTTTCTAATTGTACCCTCGTGAATTTTAACATTTAACCTGCTAACTGAGGCCTGCAGAGTCTGAACTGTACGGTCTGACCTCAGGGTGAAATTGCTAGGACGTCCACTCCCGTGAAAACTGGCAATTGTCTTGAATGCTTTTCATGGTTTAGTGGTTAACACATTCACATGTGATTCCACCTGGAGCCACAAATCTCCTGTGGGGTTGTGCCAGGAAGGGCATCTGGTGTAAAACTCTGCCAAATCAGACATGCAGCACTGGCTGCTGTGCTGACCCCTTGTGGCAAGGGCCCAGCCAAAAGTACCTTTACTGTAGAATGAATTGTTTGGAAATGGCCTTATAATTTCTTTCAGATTAATGAGCAGCAGCAATTGCTTCTCTGAGATTGTCGCTGATGTCATTCCTAGATAAGGCTACTATTAGGCTCCTTTACCTCAAATCCGTAAATGTCCAGGATGGAGATGGAGACAGCGTGTTGGCGAGGGTACACCTGAGCATTGATCCTTTCTGTTAACCAGTGGAAGAGCAGCGAATACAGGATCTTGGCAACAGCATCCCTGCAGAACATTTGTGTGTGAATGATGGGCAGCAATGTAGGAAATTTAAAGGAGAAAGAAAAAGGAAATATGCCAGAACCCACTTTTATGAGCAAGAATTTTATTAGCTCAAACTTTAAGAGTATCAAGGGATTTTAAGATTGCACGTGCATTATTCTGTATCACTACATAATGATTAAGATGCAAACATTATGTAGGACATGCTATTCAAAAACATCAAAAAATGGAAAAAAAATCACTCTTTAAATCTCCTTTATTGAAGGTAATAAATAAAATAATTTTTAATGCAATGCATGCTCTGCATGTAACTGTCTCTCACCTGGCATCAACAGCACTTTCTACAGTCAGAGGGGTGTAGATCTTGTCCCTCATCGTTTCCTGTGAACAGACATTAAGGCAGCTCGTTTTATACAGGCATCTACCTGACAACAGAGAGCTTCTTAAGCCTCCTTTCATCTTGGTTTTGATGAGGTTTAAAGTTCACTTTCAAATATTTAAATCCATTATACAACCAAAGCAGGTGTGCACTGACTGAGCTTAATGACAGCTTCCTTGCCCTCTCCTTGGTTTTTCTGTACATGCCATTGCACCCTATTTTCCTGGTAATGTACCACTCATGGATGTTTGCTCAGTAACTCTCTCATCTTGATCTTGACAAATCAGGTGGTCTTGTCCTCCACCTGCTTCCTGCTTGTTCTTCCAGACTTTTTATTACTTTTTAAAAATGTATTATTATGTAATATATATGTTGTGGAAAAGGAAGTTTTTCTTCTTCGACTTAAGAGGCAGAACAGGACACTGTAACTGCAGGACTAAGGCAATTCTTTTTTCATACTAACTCTTCCTCCCTTTCTTTTTACTTAGCTGCTTTCTTTTTACCTTTTTTCCTATTTTTGTATCCACATCATTGCATTCTTCCTTGCTTCCTTTCAGCTCTTCCCTCCTTATCTTTCTTCTACTCTCTTATTCATTGATGTGGGTGTCTTATACTTGAGATCTGATCTGATAAAGAATACTCTGAGACTTGAGACCCTCTGTTGCCTAAATACACTTAATTATCACACACGCATGCACACGCACACACACACACACACACACACACACTCTCTCTCTCCAATGTGTACACATGATTCTTCCAGTCAGAGGAAATGAGTGGGTACGAATCACTCTTCTCCTGTTACACAGGCACCTTTGTAATTAGGAATTCAATTATACAAAAGGGCCTTGCGCAGTGTATAGGAGCATGTGTATGTAGAAGACATAAGGTGCGCCATAATTAGATGTTTCGCTCTTTTATTCTCCCATCACCCTCATTCCTCATCAGAGGCAGTACCAGACAGTCAGGACTGAAGCTGGACCGAAAAACAATCACACACCACTAACAAAAAACAAAAAAGGATCTTAAAAGGGCAATCAAGAGGAGAAATACTTTGCCTAACCAAAAAAAACTTTTTTCTACTTTGTTCATGGATATGATGGAATCAAACAATTAAGGAAATACAATGGCTGGCCAACTGGAACACTTGTATGGATAGCTGGGATATTTTAATTGTTTCCTTCCTGGATTTGGTATGGATTCACTGTTTCCTTGCCGGATAATATTAATCACATTAATGTGTGTCAAAGCTCCTGTACTGTACTGGTAATTAAGGATAACAGAACAATAGACGTGATGGAGGAGGCAGTTAAGCCTTTCCACAGCACCTCTCTCTCTTCGTGCTTCTCTTTGTGCTTTTCTTTTCTTTTTTTTGGTCAGAGTAAGTCCCGTGCAAGTGCTTTAACGCCAACATTGATGTTAACTTCAGAACCTCCATCAAACTCTGTGTGAAGCTGTGAAATTAGTACGATGCATTAATTTCTTTTCTTTTTTTTTTCAATTACAGCCTTCTTACAATTTTTGGATGTGTGTGAAATCTTTTCTGCTGGTTTCAGATAATAAAAGAGACACATCTAAGTAAAGCCAGACATCTGCAAGTTTTTTTCTGCCGTCTGGTTTTAATGTTTACTAGGAATGTAACACTATTCCAAAACCAGTTTGATTCATGCTTCAGTTTTCCTTTAGAGGGGGTTAATAACAAAAATGGGGGGGGGGTGCACACGGTCTCGATTTCTGATTTGTTGCACCCTTACTGTTCACTGTTTCAAAGTAAGTTCCTGAGGAGCATAAAAATATGACCAATCTGTCAACTTGATACAATTTGAATTCAGTGGACCTCAAGAAAGTTCATGTGACAACAAAAGGCATTTCTTCTTTATGAAGGAGAACACATGGGATATAAAAATGTAGACACCAAGATGAAAACTGTAAACTCTCATGGAAAAAAAAAGTAACCGCATTCTTTGGACAAAGAGGATTCCCAGCTGGTTATATGCAAAAACAGAAGCATGAAAACAGTGAAATTCCAACCAAAAACAAAGCTGACAGGTTCACTCCCTGGAGGTATGCGTTGAATGTGGCTATTCATCTCTATGGCAGACTGAAAACAAAAGAAGATGCTTTCCGTGGCAGAAGCACTGCCTTTCAAAATAGCAGAGCTCAGTCTGTAAATGCTGTGTGTCCATTTTTATCAGTGTGCTGCACGCATGCAGGACCTCATGCTTCTCATCATGCTTTTCTTTCTGCCATCTCCCTCTCTGTACATTTCTGCAATTCTCCCTGGCTGTTTGTCTCTGATCTGAACATAGATGGTATAAAACATGGAAGTAGCTTCCAGGTTGGGAAAATGAAGTGTCTTAAACCTGTATTCTCTCTGAAGGCCACCAGATGGCTGCAGAAAGACTTCTGGTCCTACAGAAGTCTATGGGAAAACGGCTTTCTGACTTGACCTCTGTGAACACTTTCCTGCTGAGTTTATGGGCTCGGTCGCTCGTTTGTTGGATAAAAGACTCCCCTCATCACATCTATTTACATTTATCAAGTGATTTTTTTTTTTTTTTTACCAGATACCACAAACAACAGTAGCTGTGCTGGCTTTTTTTTTTTGCTTTTTTTTTTTGCTTTCTTGTTATTTTTGACTCACCGTTTCCAACTAGTAGAGATGTTACCGGGTCAAATGCTAGGATCTTAATTGAGAAATCAAAACTTTTGGAGAAAAAAGCCCAATCGCTCAAAATAAAATCTTAGCTAAGCTGAGACTCCTGCAGCACAGCCATAATCTGTCCCAGATTTATACTAAATCAGCAGGGAAGTCTGTCAATAAATAATTATGCAGCTCATTCACAAATGCTGAAGGCTGTTGTCTGCACATATTTGATCTGTTTTTCCCTTCTTTTTCTCCACATGGAAGCAGACAGTCATCAGTGGTTTAGAAGCTGGTAATTAATCTGAAAGGTGCTTTCAAATGTAAGAATGAACAAAGTATCTTTTTGTCACTATAAATAGAAAGAATACTTAAATTCCCCCATGAAAAAAATGTCACCGTGCATTGGATTTGATAAGCATAAAACTCCTTGTTGTATAGAAACAGTCAGCTTGGATAGAAAGGTTCCTAAAAATCCACTGGAGAATGTTGGGATGATAAAAGAGTAGATCAGTGACAGCCTCGTTGTTGTCTGTCATTCTTTCACTCTGTGTGTGGCATCAACACACGTGTCTGCTTTGTGCCTGCGTAAGTGACACTGAGGGCGATACAATGCCTTTAATGTAACCACAGCTGCGTAAGTAAGACAGAAATGCTGGCATAATGCCACATTACCTTCCTGTCAACACGGGGTCACAGCTGCAAACAGCAATATAGAAAATGACCTCCAAGTCCGGGAATGTCACAGATTGCAGTATTACCACATCTTTGGTTTTTTCAAGCACCGAATGGGGAAAAATGCCAGAACATTAGCACACATGCGGATGGAGCATGGTTTGATACTGACTGTGACTTTATAGGTGACGGCTTTCTGTAGTCCCTCTGGTGAGATCTGCAGCAGCTCTGCAACTACTCTGATCTCCTGAGCGCTCACCACCGACGCCACCTCCTGGCCATCAGTCTGCAGTGCAACAGGAAAAGAGAAACAAAAAAAAAAGCACTTGTGGGGAAATAATTTTTCTGCTTATCTTACATAGTTTTTATTGTCCTGATAAAGTTTAGTTTTTTAATTTTAATTCATTAGTATAGGTAACCTTAAATAACATTAAATAAAGGCTGTATTACCTAATCAGGTAATATTATTAACCAAAAAAAATGTATTAACATAGAAGGAAAAATTGAGAGAAAATAAAAATAATGATGATAAAACCAATAATTCGCTTTGAAAACAGCACCTCGTATCTCTGAAAGTAAACATTGCCCAGGTGCAGAATGGAAGACAGAACTCTAAAGATGGCTGACTGGTCATCTGCAGTGAAGTGAAGGACTTCCATGGCAGAAAGCAGACGTAGGAAGTCCTCTGCATCGTTCTTCCCTTTTATCCCACAATCCCCTCCCTGTTTGGAGAAAGAGAGGCACAGCAGTATGAAGTGAAGAAGTAATTGCCAAACATGAACTCTATCCTGACCTGAAACGTCTTTTTGGAACAGTCAGGTCCCAAAAAGACTGATAATGATGATGATAAAACTGCATTATCTTCTACCTGGTTGAGGTAATAGTAGGTTTCAGCTTCTTGTAGATAGAAGGCCTGCTTCTGCTGTGAAGGAAGACCTGCCAGCATCTCGTAGAAGATGTGATAGTTCCTCTCATTTTTGGCCTGAATCAGACACGCGCAGTTACTGCAACACTTCCATATGCAAAAATATATTAGCTATCAAGACCTTTATGTCAGCGTGTCTCACCTGGAAGACAATACGGGACTTTTCCAATAGATACTGAGAGGTTATGGCACCGCTAATCATACCACTGGGAAAACAAGGAAACAGAAAAACACACACAAAAAAGCAGAAACAGAATTAAAAGGAGTGAGATCAGAACAGAGGACAAAGTTTTCTTTTTGCTTTTTACTCACTTCTCCATAAAGATTTCAGTGTATTTCCCAAAGCGACTGGAATTATCATTCCGCACAGTTTTGGCATTTCCAAAAGATTCCAGAAGAGGAGCTGCCTGAAGTATCTATCAGGTATGTCACACACACATTAAATAAAACCTTTATCAGATCGCCTCAACAGGAGTCATTTGACCGCAGCTGTGTAAAGCAGGCTGGTCTGCAGCACACAGGACACAAGTTTCAATGTGAAATTTTGGCCAATTGAATGATCAATAAATTTACAGAATACTGTCACACACCACTGCAAACCACAGTAACCTGCTATTCTTATGGCAGTTTATGAAGATGAGTAGTAAAATGTAAAACACACAGCAAGAGTATCCAGAGAACCCCAACTACCTCAATCTGCACCCAAGGAGGGCCACAGGAGATACAGGAAATAATAAATATGCAGAAAGGCGTTAGTCATGGTTAAAAACAGGAATGTTTATGAGTGTCTTAGTTTGCAGTTCTGATGGCAGCACTCTGGTCATGTCAGGATGTGTGTGCGTACCTGTTGCGCAAGATTCGATTTGTGAAGTACTGCTGCTAGGTAGCGAAGGATGAGTTTGGTGGACTCCGTTTTTCCAGACCCACTCTCCCCACTGAAACACAGTCACAGATTCTCACTGGGCACAGATAAAACCCATCAGCTTGACTATGAAATGAATAAAGAATTGTCCCAGTGCAAACTGGGCTTTTAAAAACATTACCAGGTACAGAAAATCTCCATTATTATATACAGCCTAAAGAGGAAATGATAGTTAATCATGAGGTGCCATGTAGCTAATTAGCCATGTGAAAATAAAATTTTATAATCTTTAATGGTAGGAAAAATAGCTTCCAGAATTGATACAGAATTGAACAGTTTTGATAATCTATATTCCAAATGGCAAACTAGTGGAAATCCAGACTCAAGTTTGATGGAAGGAAAAGCTCACTAAGTGTGAAGATTACCCAGAATTTGAGCACAGCTACTCAAGACTTCCAGAAACCATTATTTGATCCTTTTTACCTCTGCTGGCGCTTGTGGAGTGTTTGACTTAATTGACTAAGTGATGTGAGACCTGACTAATCTTGCATTAGGCAAGGCTTCGGTTCCACTTTTGCATTAAACCACCTGAAGCTGTTTTAAACACACACACACACACACACACACACACACACACACACACACACACACACACACACACACGCATACACACACACACACACACCCACACACATGTCCAGTGCTCTATCACTGCCAAGCACTAAATACCATTACACCATTATGTAAACTTGTCCAAAGGGGGAGGGATGTGTGTGTGTGTGTGTGTGTGTGTGTGTGTGTGTGTGTTTGTGTGTGTGTGTGTGTGTGTGTGTGTGTTTGTGTGTGTGTGTGTGTGTGTGTGTGTGTGTGTGCATTTAGGGACATTGGCACCTTCACTACATTCTAGCATAAGGTTTCAGCTCAATTGCTGGTTAGCTAAAAACAGGGCCATTACTGGTCACTGTACACCAGACCTCAGTTACCCCTTAACATGTAGTAACTGAAACACACAGTCCACACAAATGTACTCAGACACACAGACACAGACACACACAGACACACAGACACACACACACACACACACACACACACACACACACACACACACCGCTGACACATAATCTGCTCCAGCCCAGACCTGGCTGGGCTTTCCTTACAGGTGTCTCCTTCCAAATACGGCTAAAGTGTTCCAAGTTTGTGAGAGTGTGTGCATGTGTGAGTGTGCATGTGTATATTATTATTGTCTCTGGTCACATTAAAGCACATACCAATGTATGTACAAGTCTATGGGTGTCAGTGTGTGTATGTACTGAAGTTACATTTAACTGTTGTTAAATGTAACTTCATTTTGTGTGTGTGTGTGTGTGTGTGTGTGTGTGTGTGTGTGTGTGTGTGTTTTCTCCTCAAAGAGATCAGTTCTGACATGGAGAAAACCACTTGTGTGTGAGGGATGGTTCCATCTTAAGTTTGCTGTCTAGTAAACCACAGACAGAAACTCATGAATTTACAAACACGAATCCATCTGTAGATGGAAACCGCTAACCAAGAAGCTTGTGTACACCAAGGTTACACAAACTAAAAGCAACCTTGAAAGGTTACTGATGATACAGCAAAGGATACAAAAGAAATGATCATATTGCAAGACTTAGACGTTAAAAACACAGTGTACTGTATAATTAGCTGTATGCATCTTTGCTCTCTGACTCATATTTACAGAGAAAGTGACCGTTAACAGAAAATGAGACCTACCTGATTATTATGACCTGGTTTTGATTGGCATCCATCATTTGGGAATGAGCAGCATTTGCTATGGCAAACAAATGCCTGAAGGGGAAAGAAAGTTTTCACAAGAAGCCTTCAAACTCTTAAAGGACAACTACAGTGAACTCCAACTCTAAGCAACAAAGTATTCTTTCATCCTTCTTTCACAACTGAATCCTCTGCTGCTGATACTTATTAATACTTAGCATGAAGGAAGCCTGTTTAACAATTTGACATATTTTGTTTTGTTTTTAAAAAACAAGGGTTACTGTTCCCACAGTTTTCGAGTGAATATCACTTACGGAGGGTTCTCTCCCAAGGTATGGCCCTTGTACATGAGCACCATGTCTGTCCCATAGATGTTGCGCATCTTATAGGGGTTCACAGACACCAGAATGCTGCCTATGTATGTCTGCAACAAAAAAAATAAATTAACAAAAACAGACACAAGGAAATAAATCTTACTATAATGATTGTAGCATATGTGTTTATACATGTCTGTTTGTCCCCTATCTCCTCCGTAACAGGTGAGTCATTTTCAGCAAAACTTTGCACAAACGTTGTCACATATACAGCAATTATTAGCATCTAAAGTTAGCACAAAAAGTAAGGAAATTCAATTACTTCCTTTATGCACGTTTTTGCGGGTGGAAATTAAGAAAACAGACCAGACTAATTTTAGATAGGTGGATATATGTGAACTTAATTTGTGTATTGTTTACATACTTACATAAATAAGCTCTCTCTCAAACCGTTTCCTTATATTCAGCAGAATAGCTCCTTCATGCATCTCACTGGGGAAAAAAATCACCAAGGCATAATCAAAGGAGGTTATGAAGCAGTACAACACCACTAACTTTTCATGTATGAGCTGATCTGAGTTCAAAACTGTCCCTTTTTCTTACCGCTGAAGACTTTCTCCCTTTCATCATTTTTTAGTTATAAGGCTTCAAAAATTGTTGTGCAATACTGCTTGCTGAGCACAGTGTAGTGCCATTGTTTCAGCCTCAATAATCTGGTAACCACAAATGTGATTTAAATACATACAAATCCTGAACAGCTTGTTTGAATTATTTTTAAATTGATGGAGTATTTTTTTTCATTATACTGCAATTGTAAGTCTCTGTCTGAAGTGTTACTTTCTTCAATTCAATTCAATTCAATTTTATTTTTATACACGCCAAATCACAACAAACAATTGCCTCAAGGCGCTTCATTTTGTAACATAAAGACCCTACAATAATAATCTTCTACTATGTGTGATTTTTATTTTTAACTTACTCTAACTGTGTCATATCTTGGACACCATTTTCCTCCCTTTGCTCCCGCTGAACCATGGTGGGCAGACTTCTGATTGCGTACATCTAAAACAGGTACACAGACATTCGGAAATGAGGACATGATGCAAGTGCGTAAGGCTCAGCACACTGCATTCGTGCATAAATACAAGCATACATTCACTCACAAGGAAATGTTGATTCTCTTGCTTTTGTGTTATTGTAGGTTGCTTACCAGAGCCCTCAAATTTTACCAAAAACATTTCAGAAATTTGACATTTTTGGCTATTCTGCAAAAAATTCTGCTTTTTCGAAAAACATCAAGACGCTGCTACTAATTTGTGCATCTTTTTCACTCTTCTCACTGGAATCTTCTAAGTCATTGCATAAAGAACAAGGACAGCATGATAATTTTAGCTACTGGGGATACTAAAGGGTGTGATGCCATGCATTTTTAGAAATTACCTTGTCAAACCACTGCCCCTGTGGTTCCCCCTCCCGGCTGAGATTCCATTCCCCTTGTTCATTCCCCAAGTCTTCCTGTCCTATCAGGCTGTGGGGATCCAGCAGCTCCCCATCTCCATACATGGACCACTTATTTAAGTTTTGCACTGTTCCGTGAGGTAAAACCCTTTCTACCCCCCACACATCTCCATCTTGCTGGGCTTCAACTCCAGAGTTCTGTGCCCAGTGTTGTCCAGAGCCAGATCCTTGGACCTGGGGTGATACTACTGCATATGAGGAGGATAGGCGGAAGGAGGCCCCTCGAAGGTGAGGGTTCTGCAAGGCACCAGATAAGTTAAGTGAGCGAGGTTCTGGGGTTTTGGGGGCACCAAGTCGTGTCATGATATTACCTTCAGGGAGACGGTATTTTGCTCCACGAAGGTTTGGGTTTTTTGATAAAGCATTAGACAGGTCCAGCGTTTGGGGTGCAGAGGGCGGCTGAGGGTGGGTCCTGAGAGCTCCATCTGGCAAACGATAAGTGGCAGATCGGAGGTTCTGGTTGCGGAGAGCATTGGAAAGGTCAAGTGAGCGTGGCTTAGAGGCATCAGTAGATCCAGGCTGTCTGAATAATGATGTGTTTGGAAGCCTATAAGAGGCACCACGGATGTTGGCGTTTAACAATGCACCAGAAAGGACAGGGCCAGAAGAAGCAGAAGAAGAAGGTTGAGCTTGCTTCTGTGAAAACAGCGATGATCCTTGTGGGAGCTGAAACTTTGCCTTACGTAGGTTAGCATTCATGAGGGCACTAGATAGCCCAGGAGAAGCTACTGAGCTCTCAGCACTCTGTGTCTCCTCTCCTGTACGTGTCTGAAACGAACCGTCTGGTAATCGATAAGAGGCCTTACGAACATTAGCATTGAGAAGAGCAGAGGAGAGCACTGAAGAGGAAGGGGGAGGTGCAGATGTGGGCTCTGTCCTGGTAACAAGAGTACCATCAGGTAAACGATATGTGGCTTGTCGCAAACTGGGATTAAGCAAAGCAGAGGACAGCATAGGGGAAGAGAAAGGAGATGGATCTGAGACATGTTCAGCAGGTTCATTTCTTGTGACAAAAGAGCCATCAGGTAGTCGGTAGGTGGCCTGATGTAGGCTTGGGTTCTGCAAAGCATTAGAGAGCATGCCACCACTAACACCACCCACACCATTTGTGGTAACTGGAGTTTCAACAGGAACCCGGGACATTGTCAAAGGGCTACCTGGAAACTTGAACATGGATCCCTGAATCTGTGATGTTCGCAATCCACCTGAGAGAAGTGGGGAGGTACCTCTGACACCTTGTTGTTGTGGGGAAGATGTAGGGGAAGGGTGTCGCTGAAAAGGTGAAGCAAAAGAAGCATTACGTAGCTGAGAGGTCAGCATAGCAGAGGACAACTGTGGGGAGGAGGGTATAGAAGGGGCAAGAGGAGCTGCTGCTTGGGGGTGTGTGAGAACTGGTGTATAGAGGTTGGCATTGCGCTGTAGAGGAAATGAGTAGGAGGCACTCCGTAGACGGGAGTTCTGCATTAAAGCATTGGATAAACCAGCAGTGGCATACTGGCTCCCCATCTGACTCTCCTGTACATTAGCTGATATTACCTCCTGTCCACCAGGCATGGGTGAGGGGCTCCTCTGTAAAGGTGTGGTGTTGCTGATATTGTGCAGGTAGGGGTTCTGAAGTGTGCGTCCAAGATTAGGTGATGAGGGTGCAAGTTGAGGGAGGTTTTGGGAGTAAATCTCATGCTGTGTTTGTGGGGAGGTGGGTCTTTGTAAAGGTGAAGTGTGAGCTGTTGGATAGTAAGGGAGAGGAGAGGAAGGAAAGGTTGAACCTACAACTTGAGGGTTTGGTAAAGCATTTGTAAGCATTGGAGAAGGGCCTAACTCCATCAGTGAGTAGTCATATTGAGTGATATTCTGTGATGGTGGGCGAGTACCACGTGAAACATTAGTATTAGGAACAGGAGATTGAAAAGATGCTGGTCTGAAACCATGGGGACTCATTGCCCTGCGAGGCAAGGGAGAGGGGGGACGAGACACATGGTACACGGGAGAGGCAGAACGGGACAGCAGAGGAGATTGTTGCTGCAGAGGTTGTGGCGATTGAGGTCTACTCTGAAGCCTACGCACTGATGGCTGGGAAGAAAGAGGGCCATTCTGTTTCAAAGATGGCTGTGGCATGACAGGGTGACCTGGAGCAGGTCCTCTAAATGACTGCCTAGACTGGAGAGAGGTCTGGTTTCTAGGCATTCGTACTAATGGCTGCCCCCGACCTACAGGTCTGTGGAATCCTCCCTGGGGGGCACCAATTCGCTTGGACTCCCTTAACCCTGTAGGCCGGGAGCCTGCCCTCGCTAACATGGGTGTCCCAGCTATATCCTCTATCTGTCCTGAAGGAGGGACAGGGCCACTATGGATAGAGGACCTAAATGGGGCTACATGCTGAGTGACAGGGGGCCCATGTCGACTGCGTCGCTGTAAGTGGGGGTTGGCTGGAGAGGGTTTCACAGCCCCCATGGGCACATGACTTTGAGCCCCTCTCAGTCTGCGAGTAGAGGAGCGGGTGGGGAGGGGTCTACTGGTGACACGTGATGGTGATGGAGAGGGAGGATGATGAGGAGAGGTGGGGCGGAAGGACTGGGGAGGTGACAGGGCTCTTTCAGGTTGAGTCGGGCTCCGTCTTTGCGCGGGTGGAGAGGGGGGATGCCTCATCTTAGATGTCTGTGGTCTTCCTCTGAACAAGTGCGGTCTGGTAGGTGGCAAATGGACTGCATCTGGTGGTGGTTGCTGTCTGAAAGAAAGTCTTGGGGAAGGCGGTGGGCTTGCTCTCTTCCTGAATGACCCCCGGGGAGAAGCTAGGGGACTGGAAGTTGGGGATTGGGGTCGGACAGGTGAAGGAGCTTGACGCAGCCGAATTGCTCCCCTCTCTCGTGTCATCGATGGCTGAGTTCTTATTGACATACCTCTCCTATGATGTGGTGGAGACAAAGGTGGGCTGGGTGGTCTCCGCTTGTTGACTGGGGAAGTCGGACTTTGGGCTGGCATTGGGGCTCGCTGACTGAGCACTCGCCTATGTGAGTGAGGGGAGAGGTGAAGGTCTGACTGGGTGCCTGTTTGGAAGTCCATGTGATGTAGTGAGAGGCGAGATGAAGGAGGTGCCATTGCCCTAGTTGATCCTGGCCTCAGTGATAGCTGTGGGGATGGAAGAGGACTCATTCGGCGCACTGACCTAGGTGAGGCAACAGGTGAATACAGCTGTGAATGTGTCATCGGCTGTATTGGTGGGACCATTGGTGTCATTGGTGTCATTTGAACCATCTGGAATGTCTGTGGGTCTTGTGTAAGGGGATCTTGATACACTTGTGAGGAGAACTGAGGTGGCAGGGGTGGTGGGAGCAGATGAGTAGAAGAAACCGAGAAAGGAGGGTAAGTGTGCTGAGGGAGAGGAAAATGATCCTGTTGAATGCTCATGGCTGTTGGAAAGGGGGTATGTCCAGCAAGAATGGAAGCATGTTGTTGGTTCATGACAGAGGGGTAATTTGGTTGCGCAGGGTGATATGAAGGGATGGGCTCCTCATATTGTATATCTGACATCATCTCCAGATTGTTGAGGGCAAGAGCTGGGGCTGGAAGAGGAACCATTGGTGAGGGGGGACGAGAATGAAGAGGAGGTGGTGGCAGTGTTTCCACCTCTAGTTTGTCTTTTCCAAATAACCTAACCTGGGGTCTGGGAAACCTGAACTGCTCTGTAAAAACTGGCTCAACTAGAGGATAAGACAACTGTTCTTGTCCATATAGCTGCCCTGTCTCAGCTGGAATCAGCCCAGAATCCATATGGAAGGGTTGCTGATAGGGGTTATAAACAGGAGCAGGCTGTGCACACCCCAGCATTGGGTCATTATGTAGACTTGAAACAAAACCATTTCCACCATTCATCAGTCCATATGAGTCTGGAACACCAAAGGCAGATCCCACATTGTGGTCAAAATAGTCTTCATATGGCCACGGGTCATATGGGTCATAGAAACCATTCATGGCATTATCGTAATAACCATATGCTTCTGGCTCTATTGCATATAGCATTCCATCTTCACCATAGTAGTACTCCATCCCTTCATCACCATAGTAATCGTCATACTCATCATCATAATAGCCATAAGGGTAATCATAGTGATACATTTCATCATCATAGTAAAATTCATCATCATCATAATAAAAGTTGCCCTCCTCATCATAGTAACCATATTCATCTTCCCACTCCTCATCATCATAGTAATCCATTTCTTCTCCAAAAGGGTCATACGGGTCATTTAGGTCATAGGCTATCGATTGTCCTTGAAAGCCTCTAGGTCTCCACCTGTCATGGTAATCATCCTCATATCCATATTCATCATCATTATACTCATATCCTGCATTGTAATAATGTGTCTGTCTCCCTCTAGTGTCACTGTTAGCAAATGACAGGCGCTTTCGCCCCCGTCCTCCAGCCCTTGCCCCAAATCGCCCATGGCCCTTTGAAGTCAGGGAACCTCCCTGTCAACCAGTTAGTTGCTGCAGCTATCCTTCCTAACATCCAGCTTTTATTCTTAAAACCTGCTGCTGTTTTCTTCTTACCAAATATGCCTTTGAACTTCCCGCCTAGTCCCTTTGCCTCTGTTGCCATGTTCCCCTTACCCCCTAAAACTGGATAGATTTATTGTTTTTTTAGGTGGTGAGGTTTCTTTCGTGGTATTATCTTTTTTTATTAAACAAGTTGAAGCCAGACAGGCCTGGCTTTTTGTCACCAGACTTAGCCCCAAAACCAGCAAAAAGCTTGCTGGCACCTAGAAGTGGCTTGCTACCAGCAGGGGGTTTCTTCTTTTTGGAGAGTCGTAGGAAGAGACGGGATGTGCTTTTAAGATTTCTCTTTGGTTTTGCCTTCTCTGGCTGCTGTTGTTTAGAGGGCAAACTGAAAGGGGATGCCTTTCCCGTAAGGCCTGTTAAGGCTTTGGAAGCGCCTTTGAGGTGAGATCTTACATCAGGTGTCTTCTGTGCTTTTGCTGCTCCCAAGTTCTTCTTCTGCCCCTCTGTAGCAAATCCCATCATGACTTTAGATGCTCCTTTAATGTGTACATCACTCATATTTTTAAGGTTTACTGCACCCATACCTTTTTTGATTTGTGGTTTTTCCTTCTCTCCCTCCTGACTCTCATCATCAGATGGAGGAGGGTGTTTAGAAGGAGGCTTAAAACCCTTTACAGCCATGGCTTTGGATGCACCTTTAAGAGCTGCTTTCCCTTTCCCTTTATCCGGCTTCTTGGTCACTACTTCTTCCTCGCTGTCACCACTTTCCTCGGTCTTCATCTCCTCTTCTTCTTCTTCCGACCCCTCCTCTGACTCACTGACAGGTTTCTTTCCTTTTCCCTTCTTTCCATCATCCTTTCCCTTCCCCTTAGCTGGGGGCTCCTCCACCTTCTTCCCCCCTTTTTTGTCATCTTTGCCTCCTTTCTTATCATCCTTTCCTCCCTTCTTTGGTTCCTCTGATTTGCCTTTCTTGGCAGCTGATTTTGTGTCACCTTTTTTGGGTGGCATGATGAATTCTAACTCAAATCATTTTAAACAAGAAGAGGAAGTTCCCAATAGTGTGCAGGACAGGGCAGCGTTAATGTCAGTGTAGCCTTGAAAACAGCAGTTCAAACAGAAGGAACATCCTCTCATCTCCAATTGTTTTCATGTCTTCTCTCCTTTGTCCTCCATGTGATCCATCAGTGTGACACCCTACAAACACACACTGCAGGACACTGTCCCAAGTCAGTTGTTCTATAATGTACACCAAGATAAACACAAACCACAGTCCTTCAAAACACGATCTAGTAATGGAGTCGGAATCTCAGCCATCAGTGCTCACTCGCGTTACGTCTTCAGTCCTCAGCAAAAGGGCCGTTATCTAAGTGTAAAAAGAGAAAGAACACCCTTTCTAAGAGTGTTAGATTCAAAAACAATGCAGATGCTTACTGATTTTCAAATGTTACATGTGAAAAAAATAATCTTGCTGATTATCTCCAAGTTTTATTCACTTACTGAGTTTTTCCACTACAGACCTTAAAAAAATTTGTATCCACCATGGAAAGTAAGCTCCTGGTCTTGATGGTCTCTATGGGTTAGGACGTAACTTCCCAGGCTCACACGATGAATAAAAGACCCTGCTATCCCACTGACAGACTCTGTGTAGTCCTTTGTGTGTCTCCCATTGTTAGTTCGTCCTGTGAGTCCAGCAGTGAATCCTCATCTTGGCTGCCGCACCAACTTTAGCACGATGCTCCCCCCAACAAGGAGAGTCGATGCAAGTGCGTCAGAGTGAGTCTCCGTGTTAAGGGATGTCCTCTTCTTTGTCTCAGAATGAGTGTGCATATGTGTTCGGTTTGTGGTTGTATCCACCCACATTCACGTCAGCTTGCCTTTGTGACCTCCTGCAACCTTCTCCACCTCTCTCTGGTTACTGAAACTTCCATAGCCCAGTTTGTCTCAACATGAGGCCTCTTCAGAGCCTCAATTCATATGCGAGGAGCAGATATATTGTATGTCTGTGTGTGCATGTGCATCAGAATAAGTATCCCAAGTTACAGTTGCAAAGGGTACCATAATGTACCAGCTATACTGGGTTGGGGTAACACTATCTGCTGCCTCACTTCTGTATGAATAATGCAAGCTGGCTGAGCTGTTGCTAAACTGTGTCTGAGAGGCAAAGCCTAAACACACACACACACACACACACACACACACACAGACACGCACACACACACACACACACACACACGCACAAGTAGCAACATGGACCACAGCTGAGAGTGATGCCTGCTATTATGCTCACACAAGCGTCCAACAGTTTATGCAGCTACAGTGCATATCTACAGTATATTTTATGCAAGAAAATACTATTCAGGGCTTTAAATTGTCAAATAAAAACAAAGTTTAATCAAAGAAAGTAAGGATTTAGGAACAATTTGAGAAAAGAAAATAATTTGTTCCTACTGATACTGCCCAGATCGTCTAAATACTCTGTCTGTTGACCACTATGCATTTTTCTGGCTGCTATGAGGCAAACTAAAGAATAGCCAAAAAATATTTCATTATTTTTCTCCTCATCACTGTGGCTGGTTGTCATATGTGGACTGGTAAAAACACAAACACATACATGGATCTGTGGCCTGTCAGTAGATGGGGAGTGCAACGTGTGTGTTGGCATTATAGACGTCTCTGTTGTGAATTCATTGAGGATGGGCTGATATTCCAGGAGGTCATCTCAGTGGTAGATATGAATGTTTAATGACTGCCCTGTGTTCTTCCTACGCAGCATGGATAAAACATTCAGCATGGGCTGCTCTAAATATATCACAAAGGGTCAACCCTGCCCAGGCCCACTGCCCAACCAATGTATTATACATACAGGCTACTGTCAGGGGTTAACAGCCAGACAGCAGATGGAAGGTAACAGCAATGGGAAACTTCAGAATTTTCTGATAACTGGTTTAATTCTTGCATTTACAGTCATTCATCTACATGAAAAACAAAACAAAACAAGGACTGTGGTCATCAGTGTCAATTACAGTTGACAGGTTGACCTCCAACTTTTCTAACCACTGAACTGGAATGACTAATGGTCTTGAGTACATCTAAGCAGAAATCTGTATCACATTTCCTTGAAGGCAGTGACCATAACAAAACTCTAAACTGTCGGCAGCCTGCACAGCAATAACAGCAGCAGCTGTTGGTATCATCTAACTGCAGGTGGAGATAAGGGGGTGAAGACAGGACAGAGAACGGGCACAGAGGAAAGTTCAAAAGTTCCTTCCCTGTGAACACCGTTGGTCATCAGACAGGTAATGAGACACACAAAATGATCTATTTGATATGTGTGATATGCATCTACTGTCTGGCTGATGTGGCCTGTTGACTGAGTGAACTTACAATGAATAGAGCACAAATGACAGAGGTGAATGAGGTAGAGAGAGAGAGAGAGAGAGAGAGAGAGAGAGAGAGAGAGAGAAGGCAAGTAAGAGACAGAATCTGAAAAAGTGCATAAACTGCAGATTACTCCAAATAAACTGCAGTTTACATGTGTGGTGTAAGGTGTCTAACATGGATAACTGTTACTGAGAAGAAGTGAAAATGAAGGGAGGTGAGAAAGGAAGTAGAAGACTGCGGAGAACAGTTCATAGGAACACGAGAGCTGCAAAAGCAAGAGCGAGGGGAAAAAAATGAGAATGGCAAGAGCTAGTGAGATGCATGAGAGAGCGATACAGATATAGAGTGAGTGATATAGATGACGGGCGAAAGTCTTTTCATCTGCATGCCAACCACTGACAACAGGCTTTCATCAGAGGCACTCACTGACACAAAACTAATAAAGGAGATCGCCTGAGCAGAGCATAGCCTTCAAGCTCATTTAGTGACTGTGAGCATGTGCGCACACACAGAAACACACACACACAGAAACACACACACACACAGGCAGGTTATGTCTCATAATGAAGATTGCATGATCATTGAATGCAGGGTCTGAATCATCCAGAAAGACAAGAGATTGATGGCTACCGTACACATTTTAATTTGGAAATTAATAGTATTGCCACACACACCAGTGTTTCAGGGGCAATGTATTTGCACTCATGCATGAGACAGAATGCATCAAAAACTGTGCGAATATATATATCAGCCCACATGTGCACTTTGTGACATTCAATTTTACAAAATCACACATCATCCACATTCCTTTTCACAGAAGAGTCCTTCTTGTTGCAGCAAAGTCACCAGTGAGTCAAATTTTATTAGCTGGACCGACAGCTTGAACACACACAACACCAAGACCCTGAAACTAGATCACTGGCATTTGCACTTTTCCTGCTATAACATGTCAAATGCTAAATGTTTATAGCTATACCTATATATGGAATGAAATAGCCGGCATTTATGGACCACCTTTCTTTACACTACATGCTAGAGTTCACCTTTTCAATCATATTCATAAAGAACCTTATTCTTATGCACTTAAATGCCAATTTAGGATCACTACCCAGAGTACCTGGAGGAAGCCTAGACAGGGACAGGAAGAACATCCACTCTGACAGGCCCAGAGAACAAGAGACATGAACACAGAACCTTGCTGCACAGGATTTGAACAGACAAACACTGCCATACACAAAGTTATGCAGCATAAAGTCTGACTGTGACGATGATGTTGAAGATGACAATATGCACTGTAGTGTATATACTGTAGGGTTAAACCGTAACAATACTGCATACTGATATCACCCTGCCATTAGGAATATTTGCTTATGGGTGTAAAACATAAGGGGGAAAATGACTGACAAAAGAGGAAGAGGGTGAGTGTCTTTCAGACAGTAGGAGGAGGAGGCTGGATTCAGGTTTCCTGTAAGCCTTTAAGCTCCATTCAGGTCTTAACCTGCGCTGTCAGACTTGACAATGGAGGAAATGCCAGCAGCTGCTAACTCACTGAAGACCTGTCTCAGAGGATCAAACATCATTTCTTGGTTGCTTTGACAGCTTAAACAGACCCACTAAAGAAAAGAAACACACTTGGACCTTAACTTGGATGAAAAACTGTTGACAACTCAAAGCTGTGGACAAACTATCTTTGCATAGAACTGAAATTAACCTTTGCATGTCAAAGCCTGATACAGGCTATGAAGACTTATTCTGCTTTCATGTGACATCTGATTTTGTCCTTGTTGCACTTGTTAGTTGATTGCAGTTTCTGGAATATATTTACAGTGCCTTGCGAAAGTATCTCGGCCCCCTTGAACTTTTCAACCTTTTGCCACATTTCAGGCTTCAAACATAAAGATATAAAATTTAAATTTTTTGTGAAGAATCAACAACAAGTGGGACATAGTCGTGAAGTGGAATGAAATTTATTGGATGTGTCAAACTTTTTTAACAAATAAAAAACTGAAAAGTGGGGCGTGCAATATTATTCGGCCCCCTTGCGTTAATACTTTGTAGCGCCACCTTTTGCTGCAATTACAGCTGCAAGTCTCTTGGGGTATGTCTCTATCAGTTTTGCACATCGAGAGACTGAAATTCTTGCCCATTCTTCCTTGCAAAACAGCTCGAGCTCAGTGAGGTTGGATGGAGAGCGTTTGTGAACAGCAGTCTTCAGCTCTTTCTACAGATTCCCGATTGGATTCAGGTCTGGACTTTGACTTGGCCATTCCAACACCTGGATACGTTTATTTGTGAACCATTCCATTGTAGGTTTGGCTTTATGTTTTGGATCATTGTCTTGTTGTAAGATAAATCTCCGTCCCAGTCTCAGGTCTCTTGCAGACTCCAACAGATTTTCTTCCAGAATGGTCCTGTATTTGGCCCCATCCATCTTTCCATCAATTTTGACCATCTTCCCTGTCCCTGCTGATGAAAAGCAGGCCCAAACCATGATGCTGCCACCACCATGTTTGACAGTGGGGATGGTGTGTTCAGGGTGATGAGCTGTGTTGCTTTTACGCCAAACATATCGTTTTGCATTGTGGCCAAACAGTTCGATTTTGGTTTCATCTGACCAGAGCACCTTCTTCCACATGTTTGGTGTGTCTCCCAGGTGGCTTGTGGCAAACTTTAAACGAGACTTTTTAAGGATATCTTTGAGAAATGGCTTTCTTTTTGCCACTTTTCCATGAAGGCCAGATTTGTGCAGTGTACGACTGATTGTTGTCCTATGGACAGACTCTCCCACCTCAGCTGTAGATCTCTGCAGTTCATCCAGAGTGATCATGGGCCTCTTGGCTGCATCTCTGATCAGTCTTCTCCTTGTTTGAGATGAAAGTTTAGAGGGACGGCCGGGTCTTGGTAGATTTGCAGTGGTCTGATTCTCCTTCCATTTCAATATGATTGCTTGCACAGTGCTCCTTGAGATGTTTAAAGCTTGGGAAATCTTTTTGTATCCAAATCTGGCTTTAAACTTCTCCACAACAGTATCTCAGACCTGCCTGGTGTGTTCCTTGGTCTTCATGATGCTCTCTGCACTTGGAACAGAACCCTGAGACTATCACAGAGCAGGTGCATTTATACGGAGACTTGATTACACACAGGTGGATCCTATTTATCATCATCAGTCATTTGGGACAACATTGGATCATTCAGAGATCCTCACTGAACTTCTGGAGTCAGTTTGCTGCACTGAAAGTAAACGGGCCGAATAATATTGCACGCCCCACTTTTCAGTTTTTTATTTGTTAAAAATGTTTGACACATCCAATAAATTTCATTCCACTTCACGATTGTGTCCCACTTGTTGTTGATTCTTCACAAAAAATTAAAATTTTATATCTTTATGTTTGAAGCTTGAAATGTGGCAAAAGGTTGATAAGTTCAAGGGGGCCGAATACTTTCACAAGGCACTGTATCCCTTTATATCTAAATGATTGAGGATGAGTGCGCTGTACGAGATTATGCATGATAATGGAAAACTTATCCGCTATAGACTATTATGTCATCACCACACAAAATGCCTATGAGCTACTTACCTACTTTTCACACCTTGTACTCGTTGCCCTTGAGATAAAACACACCTGTAAACCTTCATGACTGAGCTTTGCGTCAAGAACAGCTGTGTGGTAGGCAGGATGTGGACACAAATGTAGGACCTGGGAGACTGACAATAACTCAAAAAGAAAGCTTTAATACTGATCTCTCTCACAACATGCAACAATACACAGAGAGGCTGAAACAGAACAAACAATCCAAAAGCTAGGACTCTCCAGGCAACCGCCGACCAAAGAAACACACAACCACGAGGGAGCACGCAACAAGGGGAGACTGAGACAATAAATACACACCAGATAATGAGAGGAGAGGAAACAGGTGGGAGGACGGCTGAGACTAATCACAGATGATGAGACAAGGAAAGCAGAACTAAATAAAAAGCATGAGTGACAACAGACCATCAAAATAAAACAAGAAATATCTAATCAAGATTCAAACAAACCTCACAGAGAGACAGGAGACAAACACGGAGGCAAGACTGCGGGAACAGAATGGGAATACAAAAGGAGATTAACAAACCTAAAGCAGGCAAGGAAATAAAGGCAAAGGAGGTCATGAACCCACAAAACACAGAATGAACCTAAAGATCTTTGGAACAGAAGCTCACAACTAGAGGCATGAAATAATACCAAGATAAACTTGTATTAGGTGTAAGGAAATAAACATAAACTCTAGGAAATAACAGAAGCATAATCCAATGATAATCAAAAAGCTAAAAATTGAAACACTGTTGCTGTGATGAACTTTGTCCATGGAGACAGAAAGACAGTTTAACACTTGTCAAGGAACTTAAAACCTTGCCACATCTGTTTCCTACTGACAGGCCACAAATGCATGTATGTGTTTCTGCTACGGACACATACATAAAATCACAATGTGAAACCAATACGAGCTTGTAAAAACAGCCTAACCCAAGTATAATTCCTCAAGTGTACAAAAATATCAACACGGTGTCTGTGCTGCAATTTTGACTTTAAAATTATAACTGGAAAGAAGAAAGTCTCTTTCAAGAACAGCTAGGTTCCTCAGTATTTATCAAGTTTTCCACAAAGCTGTAAAAGTTTAACTGACTAAAGATATACAAGTGTTAATATTTATTACATTAGTTTGAATACAGTGGCTACAACTAATAAATAACACAGCACGTCATGCAATGAAGTGCAAGACTTTTAAGTAGCTTACCTTGTCTGTTAATCTGAGGGACTGTGACTGATATTCAGATCACCTGCTTGCCACGAAAATCCATCAATTTATGAACCCACCCACTTGCCGTCTGGAATAAAACCATTAAACTCACTGGCTCCTGTGTGAATGGACCAGCTCTGCATGTGGACTTTCAGCTGATGTTTATATAGTGACCACGCGTACACACAGACACAAAATTTACCGCAGTTCCCCTAAATGAAACAGACCATAAGCACACACAATGGGCTTTCAATGGTAAACCTAACTTCTCATGCTTCACTAATCATCTGTACATCAACAGAACACAGGAACAATAGTGAGCAGAGAGAGAACAGTGGTGATTCAGACATGATACTCTCTTTTTTGTTTGTTAAACCATGGATCATTAGTACTGTGGTTAGGTTTCTGAGTAAACACACAGCACTTACATATGTCTATGTGCAGCATTACCCTGCTTCCTGTCCAAATAAGTGCTTAAGCAAACAACCAGGCAGATCAATTGTGCATTAATGGCAAGATTAGCATGCAAGCATCCAATCCTTACCAAACACACACACACAAACACACACACACACACACGCACATGCACGCAAACACACGCACACACACTGTCATCATTGCACATGTGTGTCTCAACGTCAGACCCTAAGGACCTATTTGTTATAAATCCTGTGCAATGACAACAGCTGTGAGACATTTGTGTGTTTGTTTATGCGTGCCGCTATTGGGTTGCCTTTTCATAAGTCCTCGCTCTCTCTCTCTCTCTCTCCCCCTCTCTCTTCTTCTCCATCTCTCTCTCTGTCGCTCTCTCTCTCTTTCTTGGGCACACACACATAAATCACAGGATTACAGCTTTGATAATATTTTTTTCTGAAAACAACTTGCATTGCACCTAAAGCGGTTTATTCTACATGTAAAATGTTCACAGTAAAGGATACTTGGTATGCTCTGCAGTTTCAATATAATACAATATTGTAATACAATATGATATGCTGCCTATGATAACAATGGCATCACAATAAAGCTTCACAAACCTCACAATGCTTGATGCACTGCAAGGCAATATCTTTTATATCAGGCAATATCAGTTAAAGTAACAAAACCAGTGAGAGAGAGTGCAGAAACTCTATTAACTGTTTTTACAGGAAAATATCAATATTGAGTGGTAATAGGTAATAGTACTGGGTTGGACCCACTTTTGCCTTCAAACAGCCTTACTTCTTTGTGGCTGTCTCGAACCGGGCTGCACAGCCATGACAAAAAAGGGAGATGCACACACAAATGACAATTAAAAGAGTGTTTATTTTAAATTAAAGGAACAAAGGCAGAACTTAAACTAACCGTGACATGTGTAGACAATCTCTTCTGTGTAGACTCCTCTGCACACCTTGGAATTAATGAGTGGTTATTTGAGTTACTGTTGCCTTCCTATCAGCTCAAAGGAGTCTGCTCATTGTCCTCTGACAAACAAGTCATTTTTTCCCCCTTAAAAGCACTGCTCACTGGATATTTTCTCTTATTTAGACCACTCTCTATGAACCCTAGAGATGATTGTGCAGGAAAATCTCAGCAGGTCAGCAGTTTCTGAAACACTCTGAGCAGCATGTCTGCCACCAACAACCATGCATTGTTCAAAGTCACTTAAATCACCTTTTCTTCCACATTTTGAAGCTTGGTTTGAAGTTTAGTAGGTCATCTTGACCAGATCTACATTCCCAAACACAGTGAGCTGGTGCCATGTGATTAGCTGATTATGTATTTGCCTTTTTCAGCATCAGTTTGATGTAAAATTACTACAGTGTCTACAGTGGCAATAATTTTGCACGCCCCACTTTTCAGTTTTTTATTTGTTAAAAAAGTTTGACACATCCAAAAAATTAAAATTTTATATCTTTATGTTTGAAGCCTGAAATGTGGCAAAAGGTTGAAAAGTTCAAGGGGGCCGAATACTCTCGCAAGACACTGTAAGTGTGTTTACCTGTTACCATTGCAATCTTACTTTCAGGGAAATAGAAGCTGGTCTTGAATGAGAAAATGGGCAAATTCAGTGCTCCAGTCTGTTAGCAGGCTGTCATCCTTACCTCATATAAAACAAAAGTACACATGATCAATACAGAGTATTAATTAATTTGTTCATAAAATAGAAATTAGTATTCATATATATCCATGCAGTCTATTATATAACTTTGTGCAAACGGTAAAAGTCTTTTCTTGTAGCAGCTGAATAAACAAGGATTTTCTGACAATGTAAGTGAATAAATGAGTGGTTAAATATGCTGTTTGTCTTATTGCCTATAGAGACAAAACTACACAAAGTGCTTTTATAACTAAGGATAAAAACACTGAATTGGATAGGCAGCAGAAAATGGATGGATGGATGATTATGCTGATACCTCATGAAGATGAGAAATCCAGTATGTCAAATTATTAGAATGTTTCCTGAGATCAATCAAAAAGAATCTAAATACAGAATGTCCAACTTCTAAAAAGTGTCTTCATTTACACACTAAGGACTTAGTTGGGGCTCGTTTACCACGAATCATCAGTGTGGAATGATTGGAAGCATCAGTGCAGAGTGGTGTGGAGGTGTCCATGTGTGGCACTGCTTACTGAAACCCAGGCTGCTTTGACAACTGCCTTCAGCTTATCTGTATTTTTGTGCCGAGTGTTTTTCAACTTCCTCTTGAGAAGACCCTTACAAAGTCTCTCTGGGCTTCAGGTCAAGTGAGCTGGCTGGCCAATCAAGCACAGTAATACCCTGTCAGCAAGTCATTTGGTAGTAGTTTTGGCACCGCGGGCAGGTGCTAGGCCTGGTGGGAAGGAAAGTGGAATTTTCATAAAGCTTGAAAATGGAAGCATGAAGTGTTCAATAATCTCCTGCTGGATGGCTGCGCTGACCTTGGACTTGATAAAACACACTGCAGCATTCACCACCAGCACCACATTCATTCTATGCTCAGCAACCGAGACCAGAGAATCCCCCGCCTGCCCCTTTCCTTCTGTTACAACCTGTCTGTCACACAGCAGGCAGAGGGCGCCCATTACCCCACAAGTGGAGTAGTGTGGTAGGCGCTGCTGCAGTGATCGCAATGCATTGGGGGGTGGGGGGCGGTCATGCTGCCCTAGACAAAAAGCCGCCCTGGGCGGCTGCCCGTGTGGCCCATATCAGGAACCGCCACAGCCACTGCCTGAAGAGGATGCTGCAACACCATGAGGACTGAATGATTGTGTGAAAGATGCTGACACTTAAGAAATTTGTCTTACCTTGAATATGCCTTAGCTAAAGTTGTGTTTATATTATGTGTTTATTTACCTCAAGTGCTATGCATTTGTGTCTGAGTGCAGGGGACTCAGACCTATGTGGTGTGCTCTGTGGATGAGGATGCTTTGTTTGGTAACTTCAGATTGTTTAATGGTGACAGAGGTTTCTGGAGTGGGGGTATTAATGTTGCATCCTATGCTGGCAGCCACACCATGTGCGTGTGAGAGTTTCATGTTAAATTCATATGATTTGAGCAGCATTTGAAGCCTGCTATAAAATATGTTAGCAACAAAACAGATTACACACTCACCTTGGTCAATATTTACTCTTTTCATTTCATACTGAGTCATTGATGTTTTTGAGTTGATACCAGCTGGTTGAGAATTTTTATTACTTTTAAATTGGTATTTACTGTTATTATTTTTATATAATGTATTTTAGTCTCGCGCTCTCTCTCTCTCTCTCTCTCCACACACACACACACACACACACACACACACACACTGAATTAATGAACAATGAATACGTTAAGGTTACTGGGGTAAAGGTCAGGCCTGTTACAGCCAATACTCATATATGCTTGAGACCTTGGTGGTAGGATGCAGGAACATCTTTGGGTCACATGACTTTGTAACCTCATGTTATATTTTAGGAAGTTTTATGACAGGTGGGCTCCAAAAGTGGAGTTCAGCAGACAACGTGTGTAATTCGCATCTCAAACTGACGATGAGAGACCGGCACAACATAACTGATAACGCTGTAACTAAACACATAAACACAGACATGAGCACTCCCGTGCACTCATGGAAGTGCTCATGTCTGTGTTTATGCTTATGCTGTCGCTAGACCTGTCTGCATCATACTTGGAGTGCATGACGGAGACTACAAAACAGAAAAAAAAAGAAAATCAAGTTCGCGCATGAAAAACATGATAGTCTGTGTGTTCTGATTTATCAACACCCTAAAGCTTTGCATGCTACAAGCACCGGTTATTTAGGAGTTGGAGTTTTTGTAAACTGATTTAAACATGGTAGTCGATTTGATGTGTTTTAGCAACACCCTGTAATCAACTTTATTCTGCTGTCAGCTATTGAGTTGCACCTGTTGAAGAAAAACTGTGCAGAAATGTTTCATTTAGACTTAGAATCTCTGTTAATGATGAAAAAGTATACAAGTCTGGTTAATGGGTGAAGTACTGTGTCATATTGACTCTGAATCATACCACAGGATAAACCTGTGTGGAACTTATAAAGTGGTCAGATAAAAGGATGAGATTCTGCAGCTACAATGTTTTCACCAAACTGACAGGTTTTATCAGTTCAGTGAAACAGCGTCGGTGCTAAAACAGAAACTAGTATTACGGTAGTAATAGTATCCGGGTGGGAACTGATCAACCCACTGAAAAAACCTATTCACGGGGTTTTTAGGTTTTGAGGGCCTTTGGTTTTTCTGAAATCTAAAGCAGAACATTTGTCTTTTTCTATATATCCTTTTGAAAGTAAACAGGCACGTGTCGGTTTACGGCTCCCGGTAGAAAAGTGGATACAGTAAACACTTGTGGTCTTCGGGGTTCTTTTCACAAACCTTGATAGTGAAGAATAAAGAAAAATAAATGAAGAAAAAGTGACGAATATAGACATATAAAAGAGATAAAGGGAAAAAAGTTTTTTGTAACAAAAAATTAAATCCTTAAAAAGAGAGAAAATATAAATGCTGGTACCTTGTTAACACTGTTTTTTGTGGTTGCAGTTTGTGGTGACGACTGACTGACTGGCTGACAAAATGACTGACAACACTGGGTGCAGAAAATGGGCTCCGATTAAAAAGAGGGTGAAACTTAAAAAATAACCGGTGATGTAAAATTATTTTAGTGTTAACTTCCAAGCACTGATATTAGCTGAAAGCAAAATCAAAAGGAGAGATGTCTCTGTTTAAGTTAGGTTAAAGTGATGTTTGGGTCAAATACTTAGTTTGATTTCACAAAATCTCAACAGAAGGTAAAAAAAATTCGGCAAATAATCCCAAAATCAGATCACATGGGGAAAAAAACAGTTTATAACAATAATCTATATAAAGAGAAATTTAGTGTTGGACCCAAAGTTACCCCCTTGTCTTGAATCAACTTTTCTTGACAATCCTCTCAAGTGCACATTTTCCTATCACCCTTTTCCCTTCCAGTCACCTTTCCATTAATATTCTTCCATACAGCACTCTGCAAACAGCCAGCCTGTTCAACACTGACCTTCTGTGGATTGCCCTCTTTGTTTAGGATGCTGATGATTGTCATCTGGACAACTGTCAAATCAGCAGTCCCCATAATTGTGTTTGCATGTACCAAACTACACTGAGAGATACACAATGTTTATGTTGTTTGAACGAAGGTCTTTAATATTTCAATTTACATGGAATGAATATAGAATATGGAAGTTTAGCTTTCTGAACTGGGTTACAAAATCTTAACGTCAATGATGTAGTAGCTCATCCAGCTCCATGACCTGCAAGATCTTGATCATCATCATCTAACAGAATACATTCTTTCTTTATCATTTTGAGCAAAATGTATCAGCATTGAGAATCTTAGGTTAACACCTTTATTAAATGGTTTGAACTGAAAGTTTTTTAGGAGGGAAAACATGGTGAAACCTTAAGTAGTGTGCATGAAGTTTATGCTGTGAAACTGTAAAAGGGCCAACAAGACAAATGTAACCTTGAGCTCAGTTTGGATGAACACCCAATAAGTGATCCCTGTGTGGAAGCTTGATTTAATTCTGAGATTCTTGTGAACTGTGGGAAAATGGACAGGCAATGTTTCCTTTGCAATGGCATCTCATCTATCCTTCAGCCAAATTAGCTTAAAAAAATGAACTGTTTCACAATGTTCCAATTTTTGGAGGTGCACCGCTATCGTCAAATAAAATGACAAGTTCGTGATTCATTTTACAATAACTGCAACTTAGACATTTCAGATTTCTTTTTTTAACTAGAAGTAAGTAACCCTCTGTTGGTTAGTTTTACACTGTAAGCAAATACTGAGATAACTGGATTCTCTGAAGTCAAGTAAGGAAACTCATGTAATGAGCAGAATGAAGCACAAGAGGGCAGAAGAGACAATGTAATCCAGGTTCTCAGACCGCTTGCAAATGACCATGAACTGACTGTGACTGTCATATTGATTATCAGCCATTTTACATTTTAATCCAATAAAAACAGTCATCAGAATAGTGTGCATCTATCTATCTATCTATCTATCTATCTATCTATCTATCTATCTATCTATCTATCTATCTATCTATCTATCTATCTATCTATCTATCTAAATGAAATAATAAATGATTTGGAGTTGATTCCAAGTCATGAACATGCATTTGGTAGCCTTTTACTGAACACTTAACGAGGCTCAGCGAGATGTTGATGCAAATGAAGGAGGCCATCATTAGGCTGAAAAAAAAAAGATTTAGGAGTGGCCAAACTAACAATCTTTCATTCTTTCAGCAACACCAAAAGGCTTAAAAGACCACAGAAGACAACTAAAGTGCATGATGACAGAATTATTTCCATGGCTAAGAAACACAACTTTACAGTGAAGAACTCTTGAGGATGTAGGCATGTTATTGTCAGGGTATACAATCAACAGCACCTGCCCAGTTCTGAAAAGAAAAAAAACACAGTGAGTAGGGCCAGTCCCCTGGCTCTGCTCACTGGGCTGTATGATGTCCCGTCCCTCCCTTTTTAATTACATCATAGACATTACGGCTCACGACACATCACGGTACACACGGGGCCTTGGGGGGGCAGGTGTATCACACAGTGGTTAGTGGGTGGAGTTGCTGAGGTGGCACCACTTGTCTCTTCACTGCTGCCTGCTCCTCAATTTTATTTACATCGTAGACACTGAGGGCTTTGGGGGCGGGGGAGTGTGTGAATGAGCGCTGCTGGTCAGTGCTCATGTCTGTGTCCCTCCAATTTTAACAGCACTGTAGCTTTCACACAGTCATAATCATTCTTACCACTACATACACTCACACACACCAGCAAACCGGAGAACTTATAGAGCTCTTCTTGTAAAAGCAAATATGTTTGGTATAATGCATTCGGATTATGATTCAGTTTGCGAAAACTGCCAGACATGACAGGCTAAAAAAAAAAAGAAAAAGCTTAACTTGCAAGAGAACAATGGGAAAGGAGAAGTATGGAGAATGAGAGAAACTGCTCATGATCCAAGGTATACCACAGGCAGTGTTATGGTAAGGCTGCCAGTGGTACCGGGTCACTGGTGTTTATTGATGATGTGATTGCTAATAGAAGCAGCAGGATGAACTGAAATGTGCAGGGCTGTACTCTCTGCTCACATTCAGACAAATGCAGCAAACTGATTAGACAGCACTTCACAGTGCACATGAATAATGACCCAAAGCAAACTGCAAAAGCAACCCAAGAGCTTCTCAAGGCAAAGAAATTAGATATTCGTCAATGATCAAGTCAGTCACCTGATCTCAACCATAGAGCAGCTTTGTAGATATTAAATATCAGACTGACTGCAGAAAAACCCACAAACAAGCAGCAACTGACTTGAGGACTGTGTATATAAGTCTCTGTAATTAATAAACAGTTAATGCAATAGTTTTGCTAAACCTTTCAATTCTGCACTTCAATTACATCTTGTTTGATTTAAAATCCACTGTGTTGGTAGCTGTACCCATCTTTAAAAATAGTACATGAACACCCATCAACTGTATAAATGAGCACAGCCTTTCTCATTGAGGAGTTTAGAATTATATATCAAATTTAAAAGAATGTAAGACAATGGACGAAAGCTAGGAGATTATTTTAATGCATTTTACCTTGATTTTATAAGTAATATAGTCAAAGTTATTATAGTTAACTAAAGCTAAAGCAAAAAGTGAAAGTATGAATAAATATATTAAACTAAAATGTTTATATATATATAGTGTACTTACATGCTAATTAGAATAAAAATACACATTTCATCAATACAAGAATCTGCTTTGGTGTATCTGTTTATTAATGCTGGGATAAGTAATCTGTGATTAAAGTCTTTGTACCTGTTCCTGTACCTTTTTAAATCCCGCCCCTGACAAATACCTCACAATACCATGGTTACCATGATCACTGAAACCAATAAAAACTACAGTAAACCTAAATATTTACAAACATTAAAAACTAAACTGAAACAAGCAACCTTACTCTGAAGTAAAAATGAATAAATAAATAAATAAATAATGGAAAATACAAACTATAATAAGAGAGAGAGAGAGAGAGAGAGAGGAAAGGGGAAAGGAGGGGCAGCCAAGAATCAGGGACCCACTGCTGATTGTGTAAAGTGTAAAGTTTTAGGACTCTGTCCACACCTTAGTCCTCCTGTAGGAGGTTTCAGCAGGACTACATTTTGCCACAATGACACATACAGGCTTTTTGTGTGAAAGCAGCACAGTCGCACTGTCTCAGCAGGCCAAACTCATGAGAACAGCATTAGCTGTTCATGGTAACATGTAATCACACATGTTATCTGTGTTTTTCATCTCAAAAGTAAGACGCACTTTTGTTTCAGTTGATTAACCACAAGCAGCAACCCTTAAGAGTCATGGATGCTTTGGTGGCTCTTAAGTTGAGGGCTCATTCTCTGACCCAGTCAAGTTTTTATGAGGATTAGCTCAAGCTGTGAAAAATCTATTTATATCCACAAAAATACAAGCTACTTTTTCCTGCTGTCTTAAACTCACACAGGATACATTTACTTTCACAAATTCAGCTCATGGCTTTAAACAACTAGTGCACAAAGACACAACTCTAGTTCAGGTACACTGGGACCTCGCACGCATGTGCTCTTAGCCATGCCATATGGAGCCAAGCAGCATCAAGTGTCAAACCTGCACCATTCAACACAACCAGCCAACAGTACCTTTGTTTCTTCTTCTGCACCACGATATTATCCCACCATCTCTCCTCTCCTCTTCAGGTGATTCCAAAGCAGGATCTCTCGATCCATGACGCACACTGATGAAACATCTTTAAGGCATCTTTAAGTACAACTTTGTCAACTCACAGCCTCTCCCTCTCTCTCTTCCTCGTATAAGGCATCCACTCAATCCTCCTCTCCTAGACTAAAGAGATGCTTGTGAATATTTAATGGTGCCATTATGCTTGTGTGTGTGCGAGTGAATGGGGTCCATTGGCTGGGAGTACACACTTTCTGAAAGAAAAATGGTCAGCTTGCTTTGGAGCATTGGATACAGCTACACAAACACTGGACTGCAGAGATGGAGGTAGTACGGGAGGGGGAGTTCAGAGGGGACATCCTCCTCAACTACTGTGAGACATCGAGGCGTGTGCAGGATGAAAACCTGAAGGACTCCTGAAATAGCAGTGTCTTAAAGTCACAGCTGACCTTTTGTGATGGTCATTAGTACTGCCAGTTAAACTTTTGTAGAATTCCCATTAACATGGGGCTGTTTTTTTTTACTGCTACAGCTCCCCTCCACAAAAATGGGCTGCATATGGCTGCTTCAATGCAAATGCAATTTGACACATGCTGAAGGGAGAAAGCCCATCTGTTCTCACCTTTGACCTTAAAGATACACAACTAGATGTCAGTAGATCACAGATTGCAGTCAACTGAATTCTGTTTTCTTACCCCAATCAAGGCAAGGACATAATCCTAGCTATGGTGGCTGCTGTAGGACAAACAACTCTGGCTGCTGTTCATCTGTAGTGAGTGTAGGCTGTCAGTCCACTGTTTACTTCAGCCAGGTGTCCTTTAAGCTTAAGATGATGTGGGCTTGCAGTTTGGTTTTTGTAATTTTGCCTTACTTATGAGCTTTTCAAAATATGGTACTATGCATAAAAAATTTTTTCTAAATTCCTAAATAGTTAATTAAATAAATACTGAACTTGTTAAACCTCTTGACTTATTGTCACAGTGCATGGAAGCAGGCCGTGTGGTGCGTGAAGGAGGCGAGGACCCGAACACAGGATCCAGGGGCAGAGAGTTGTAAGTGAACCAAAAAGTGAGCCTTTATTTTGGCAGCAAAGCATAGAGCACAAAAATAAACCAAGGCAACAATGAAACTAAAGGATACCTACACTGGGGAAAGTAAACTAAGGAATGCTGGTGTTCCAGCGAGCACAGAGACAACAAGACTCTGACATCTGACAAGGGGAAACCTGAGACAATAAATACACCGAGGGAACAAGGGGTGAGTGGAAACAGTTGGGGCAGAACAGGTGAACAGAATGACACTAATGAGACTCAGGGAAGTAAACACAACACAAAGCACAAAGAGACAGGGGATGTGAAAATAAAACAGGAAGTGAGAAGACTGATACACAAATTCAAACTTGACACCACATAGAGAGGACGCAGAGTAGACACAACACAGGGAGACAGACACTGCGAAAAATAGACAAAGGAAACACTACGGGACAGAACACAGCGAGAACTAAGGTCTAAATTGGGAACTAACTAAGAATACATAAGGGGAACACATGAAACAATATTACAAAACAAAATAGTAACAATAAAGACAACATAACTACAAAAGACCACAGACTGAGAAACAAGGGGTCACAGACCCAGGACCATAACAATCATAGCTGAAAGTTGGCACTTCGATCACATCTGGACTGCTTTACAAAACACTGTGGGGGTGTACAGAGGCAAAATTACAAAAAGAAGGGGTCACAGTCAAAAACTTATGGGCCTAGCTACAGTATATAGGAGCCTATGTAAGAGCAGAGCCATAATCCTACATGATACCTGAAACATCTAATGCAGGTATAGGATGCAGGTCTTTTCTGCATATAGAAAATAATGCACCCACTCAAGAGGGTTTGGTTTTCACCAAAGGAAAATCACCAGGGCTGTGATTAAAAAAGGTTTAGATCACTTAAACTTAAAACTTTTGTTTAATGTCCAGTGGGCAGTAATAGCAGGAAATGCACAGACCTTTGTTAAGTCAGGTAACCCAGACTCTTTGCTTAAACTACGTGTGGAGCAGTCATGCTTAGGAGCATACTCGGCCTCTAAAGGCCCATTTTCATCCAGGAAAATTACTCAGCTAGTTGAGTTTTCCGTGAATTAGCGGGAGCCTAGCTAAAACTTTCCGCACAGGAAAAATTGGACATCCACCAAAACGATAGAGCAAATAAATTTTTTGAGAAGAGGGGGGCATTTAATTATCACCTGTCAGCAAATTCAGTGAAAATATTACTGTTGCTACTGTTTTATTAAGCAGGAACAATGTGTATGAAACGTGTGATGTAGAGTCACCTGCAGCGCTGAACTCTTGAAACTGTCACCAGACTCTGAGCATCTCCCAGCTGTTATAGTCGACTCCCTGACCATAGCAGCCTTTCACATCTAGCTCAATATTCTAACCCGCTAGTGAAAATGTCAAGTTGCCCATTTCTCTGAAGAAAGTAAAACCGAGCAGAAGTGAATTATATAGAATGACTTTTCAGAATCATCAACATTGTATCACTGGATCATGATTACTAATTCATTTGTGCATATGCAGTTGTGAAAGTCTTCAGGCACTTCTCATTTCTTTATATTTTGCTTCCAAGAAGCTAGACTTCCTAATTTTTTAAAGTGGTCCTGAGCAGCAGTTCTCCAGGCTTTCACGGTTCTTTATTTAAACATGGCTGCTACCTGACAAATTTAAAGAAATGTTTTTTTGTTTTATTTTTGGGGTTTTTTAAAGCCACTAAACACTGACCTAAGAATCATTCACGCATAAAAGTGTCACCTAGCCCAAGGGATGAACCAGTGTTGTGTCTACATATAACATGACAACTTGTTAGATTGTATTTTTAGACACTTTTGTTACTAGCAGCCTGCCACAAAAACAAATAATTTGTTCCCATTTCTTTAGTTGAATCTGTGAAAATTACCAACAATAACAGTTTGACAGGCACAAAATCCTATAAAAAGACAAATAAGAAGAAGACCAAAAAACACACACACACACACACACACACACTATCACCAGTGCGGTAAAAGCATAACCGAATAGAAAAACACTCAGTGGAACTCTATCAGTCATGAACTGACCTAATATTGACAGCTTTTGCTATCAATTACGACATTTAAAGGTAGACAATAAAACCAAAAGTGCAAGAAATAGCACAAAAAAAGGCAGGTCACTGTAAATAACAAAAGGCTAAAAAAACCAAAAACAAAACATGGTTTGCATATGACTCAATCTAATCCATGTGAGACAACAAATAAATGCATTAACAGGACTCTGTAAATGTTTTATGGGCTTTATTCCATCCACAGTATCTCTGAATCAATGCATCCTGTATCTTTATCTTAATCAAGAGGTAAAACACACCAGTTTCTGTTCTCATCCAAATTCTTGTAAGGTCTGTCTCTTCGATTCACTGTTTCTGTTAAATTTCATATACAAAATAAGGATGGTGGTAATTTTTTTTTTTTTTAATTTGCAGTATTTCTACTGTACAGTTTATTTTTGTATTTTCTCCTCTCTTAGCGAGTCGCTCCTCTGTCCCAATCAGAAGTTTGTTTTACTTCTTAACAATTTGGATGACGTCCTCGTGCTCCATGACGTGCGTTAGGCCAACTCTCTGAGGGCTGTACTTGGTACTGGTTCCCTGAAAGAATGACAGACAGCACAGTTTAGATCCCCTTCAGTCCGAAGCTCTGTGTTCACGTGTAAAGAATTTACATACTGTTTTAAGTTTATTTACCTCCGCTCTACACGTAAAATTATGTATCAAATGAAAGAATCTTGCCTTACATCTATAGTAGAAAGATAGTGACTATATTTTTTAATGCCCTGTGACCAGGACCTCAGCAAACTCTAGGGCAACTTTACAGAGTTAATTTAAACAGTTTACAGGACAAGCAGAAAAAATGTCTCTGAATATCACTGACCCTGAAAACTTGAACTTACCCAAACCAGGGCATATTTGAACTGGCTGGCTAAAGTTCTGTGGATACGATGACACTGCAAGAAAAAGAAAAATCAGACTGTGTGCATACACAAAGTTTGTTTCTATTTTATTGAATAAGCTTTTGTATTTTTGTGATTTCTTGGAAATATTTATTGATGTGTGTGTGTATGCATGTATTTCTTATTTTACTGTGTTATCCTGTATTTTGTGTCCACATGTGCTTTCCTTACCACATGTTCTACACTTGCTCCTCTTCTCATGATGATGGCATCATTAAAGTCTGGGCGCTCTAACAGAGGAAAGTAGAAATGGGTACAGAATTCATTTAGATCTAGCGTATATTCATGGTCATAAGACACAAGTCTCATGAATGAATAAGAGCCAAACACAAGTGTGCACATATGGATACCTCCTCTTTTTCTTAGTATAAATGCAGATCAGAGCCAGATATTCCCACAGCCTTTCCAGAAGGTAATCCAGATTCAGCTTCATCCCACAACTGAAACACACATGTGGGGAGAAAAACGATACCTTTAGCTCCTTCATACAAACAGAAAAGGAGTAAAGTGGCTGCTCTCATTTGAAGATGTCTGAAGTAAAATACGGTGATAAAGAACTGTATTTCTAAGAAGCCCTCCACCTTCTGACCAAAAAAGGAAAATAAAAGAATTCCTGCAACCACATTATATATATTATTTTGTGTTACTTAAGTTGGCAGGTTTGATGTGTGTGTGCTTCTTGTATTTTAAGGGTGATTAAAGAGAGACTGGAATAGAGCTGTGCACATCATGTCTGCAATAATAATACTGGAGGCAAATTTTTACATGAGATAAAAATGTCATGTCACAATATCATTGCGATATTCGTGCATGTAACAAGCTCAGGCATGCCCGAGAGCCTCGTGGCAGCCTTCAATAACAATGTAGTACCTAAAAGGGAGCTACTTCAACAACTTCCGGCAAAGCACAGAACTTTGCAAGATATCCAAGCAAATTGTTCCTGCTGAAGGTGGAAACAACAAACTTGTTTCACCACTTGGGGCAAAAATGCACCGTATAGAGTACAACCAGGCTGTGAAGGAGCAGATGCTAGCAGCTGGTAATGTGTCATTACCAGCTGCCATAGTTTTGAGGCGATATCACCCGCCCCTACTCTGGAGCCAGGCATTCATTATGGTGTTATGGTGTGAACTTCTGCAAAGATATCTGACCTGATGACAACACTGTGAGGTCTGCGTGCCAGGCGGTCTACTTCCTCAATGGAGATTTGATCCACTTTATTGTACACCTATGAACACAAACCAGGGGGGGGATTCCTCAGTAAATGTATACAATTTAAAAAAAAAAAAAAAGAGTCAACGTTAAAGATAGTGTACAGGTTTTGTTATGAGTCAGCAACAGCAAATCACCTCAAATCAAACAACAGGCTACCTAAAATGATAAATAAGTACAAGGCTTTAACTGACTTACATATAGGCAAGGCATGTAAACTCTGTTCCCAACAATGACGTCTATGAACTCGATCTGGTGTGCAGTCCTCCCTGAAGAGAACTTCTGCATTAAAGATTTCTGAGGAGAAGAATTAAAGAAATAACCGGAGAGGAACCAGTCCATAGAAATGCCAACTAGGCACAATCCATTAAGCTGTATTTTATTCTGTGTGCTGACAGGGTGAAGGATACTGTATTCATGAAGAATGAGCTGAACGAGCTTCTCTGAGCACTGAGTGAGAGGAACTGTGGAGTTGAAGGAGAGGCCTCCACCTTTCTTGGGCTGCAGGGAAAGAGAAAGAAAAAAAAAAGAACTGAAATTAATATTTGCTTTGCATTTTTTTTAAAAACACCAGTGGTACATCAAGTGGTCAAAACACTGCAAGACAATCATTTATGGCACGATAATGATATCTGTATAAAACATGCAATCACTGCACTGTGGGTATACAGTGTTATTATTATAGGTATTCAGACATGTGCAGAAGAGGAATAGTGGATATGCTGAGCAAACGATGCTGAATATGGAGCTGCCAGGCAGGAGATAAAGAGGAAGCCGCAGAGGAAAAAAGTGGATGTTGTGAAGTAGGACATGCAGAGGGTTGATGTGGCAGAGGAGGAGGATGATAGGGATAGGGTGAAATGGAGGCAGGTGATCCACTGTGACCCCCTAAAGAGAGCAGCTGAAATAATAATTAGATTATAGTTGGGCAGCGAGGTGGCATGGTGGTCGGCACTGTTGCCTTATAGCAAGGAGGTCCTAGGTTTGATTTCACCTCAACCAGGGTATTTCTGTGTGGAGTTTGCATGTTCTCCCCATGTTTGCGTTATTCAGTATTAATAAATGTGTCAGTTCAATTAGGTACTCTTGGATCTACTGTCCAGGATGTTTGACATTTCCTCTTCATCTCAAGTTCGTTAGCTCCATTCATTAGTTAATGCACACCACCACGAGTAGTCGTGAAGTATTAGCTCTGATAACTCAAACTGACAGGGAAGTTTTTTAGAACAGATGGATGTGCTGATGCAAATATAAATATCTGGAAATATTTAAAGCAAGAGTAGGGGATACAACAGACAGCTGTGTTGATATTTTGCCCAACCGCCTGAACAGCTATTGCCACCATCAGAGCAACATTTAGACGTTGAGAAAAAAAGCAGCATGTCTGTTAGCTGGCGTTCTTCACAATCTCCTGGTTTCAGTTATTCCAAATGTGAGATTAAAAAACAAACAAACAACAGAAGTATGCAAAGTGTACCTTGAAATAAATATTTGGTTTTATCCTGTTGAGTCTGATGCCTACTGACTCCAACTCTTTTTCTAGAAGTGCCCTAAAAAAAAAAGAAGAAAAAAAAAAAGAAAGACAGTCAGACGTGTTTTGGTGAAAATTATGAATAAACATTTGTACATCCCCGAGACTCCCTCTAGTTTGCATCACAAACCTCTGAACATCTCCTTTCGTGGCATCCAACATCATGATGACAACATCTGCTGTCCTGGCAACAGCGATGACCTGCCGACCTCTGCCCTTGCCTATAAGAGGGCATAAAGGTTAAAGGTCAGCTTAACACAGCCACTAAAAATCAAGGTTGTTTATTTACGTTTTTGTGAAAGGATGAGTAAATATAAAAAAAAAAAATGAAGCGTACCTTGAGCAGCACCCTCGATGATTCCCGGCAGATCTAGCAGCTGGATGTTGGCCCCTTTATACTGAGCAACAAATTTAACAGCGTTAAGGACAGTGTTTAAAACAGCACCCGTGAACAAATGCTTTTAATGTAGATGTGTGTACCTCTATGACACCAGGTATGCAGGTGAGGGTCGTAAACTCATAGGAAGCAGCTTCACTTTCTGTTGATGTCATCAAGCTAAGGAAGGTGGACTGCGGGACACAACAGAGAATTAAAGCGTCAATGTGAAGGGCGTAACTCTCTCTCACAGAAAACAATGATTCGCACTCCCTGTAACACCGACTTTCTACTCCAGAGTTTTCTTCCATTACTCATCTCCATCACCATGTAACACATCTGCATAATGCCCACCAAGCAGATAGCATGACACACCTTCAAAGAATGAGCAGCTGCCCCAGACTGGTATTTTTATTTACTTGTTACAGATGCTTCAGCTACCAAAGCACGCCAAGCTATACTGTTAGCAGGAACGCCAACAAATTTAGGTAACATTACCATTAAATTGGATCACATACCCACAGGTATGTCAAAACTGTAAGGCTGCAGGACAATTAAAGCCTGAAAGAAAAAAAAAAAAACCCTTTCATCTCCATACATTTTCTGCCAGTAATCCAGGCCTCCCTCCACCGGGCCACCTCCTTCAGCTAATCCAGGGGAACACCCAGATGTTTCCAAGCCAACCGAGAGATATCATCTCTCCGTCATGTCCCAGGCCTGCCCCGGGGCCTCCTCCCATGACTGAGACACCTCACCTCGGTGGCGTCCAAGTGGCATCCTAGTCAGATGCCTGAACCACCTCAAGTTGCTCCTTTCGATGTGGAGGAGTAGCAGCTCCACTCTGAGTCTCCCCTGAATGACCAAACTCCTCACCCTAAGGGAGAGTTCAGCCACCCTTCAAAGAAAGCTCATTACTGCTGTTTGTCTCCACAGTGTCATTCTTTCAGTCACTACCCAGCACTCCTGGCCATAGCGGAGGGTAAGAACATAGATTGACTGGAAAATCAACAGCTTTGCTTTCATGCTCAGCTCTCTCTTCACCATGACAGGCTACCGGTCTGTTGTGGTACTGATGCCGCACTAATCAGTCTGTCACTCTCTTGCTCCACTATTCCCTCACTTGTGAACAAGACCCCGAAATACTCAAACTGGTGGAGCAACCTGCCCCGGATCTGGATTGGGCACTCCACCTTTTTCTGGCTTAGAACCACTGACTCAGACTTGGAAATGCTAATTCATCTTTCCATCACTTCACACTCGGCTGCAAACCGGCCCCAGTGCAACCTGGACATTGTTGCTTAATGAAGACAAAACAACCACATCATCCAGCAGACATGAGATCCTGAGACCGCCAAAGCAGAGACCCTCTACCAATTGGCTATGCTTATGAATTCTGTCAATAAAAATAATAAACAAACTCACCTTCAGAATCATTTCCAACAATAATTAAGAGTTACGGTTTGTAACTAAATTCCATTTTTGGGCTCACTTTTGTCATACCAGATGATGAATCAGAGCAGACTGGACTTTTCAGATGGGATTCTTAAAGAGACTGAAGCTAAAAATAAGCCTTTCAGAGGGTGAGATGAGGCGCTGCTGCAAAGTGCTAGGATCATGGAAAAACTGAGACATTATTAGGTAAAGAAGAAACCATACATTTTTTTCAACTTCTCTATTCAGATCAGGAAACACAATCTATCATCCACCATGTTGACATACCTTACCCACAGAGGGGAAACCAATAAGAGCAACACGAGCATCTCCTGATTTCATGACATCGAACCCCTCGCCTTTGGCCCCCGCTGACTTGGAGGGCTCCAGAAGTTGAGATCTGTATTTGGCTAGCTTGGCCTTGAGCAAACCCAGATGGTATTCAGTGGCTAGAGGAAAGAGAAAAAAATATCATTAGGTGTCATGACTTTACAGATTTAAGTATATTAAAAAGCATGGTCCATGTTAAGATTTTCATTGGGAGTAACCAGGATGGACAAGATAAGAAATGAGTACATCAGAGGGACAAAGCTAGAGAGGCAAGGCTTAGACATGTGCAGAGGAGGGATAGTAGATATACTGGGGCAGAGGACGCTGAACATGGCGCTGTCAAGTCGGAGGAAAAGAAGACCTCAAAGGAGATAAGTGGATGTAGTGAAGGAGGATATGCAGAAGGTTGGTGTGACAGAGGAGGATGCTAGGGATAGAGTAAGACGGAGGCAGATGATCCGCTGTGGCGGAAAGAAGAAGAAAAGTATGGGTCCGACTCACAATAGTGGGGCTATTGTTAACATTATATTTCATATTAGATTGTAATACCATAAAGTTTTTTTTATTATGCATAAATAAATAAAAGTAAAAAAAGACTAAATATTGGTTTGTCCTGAGGTGTAACATAACACTGAAAAGCACACACAGGTGTGTACAAGTTGGTCCACTGTGGGGCTAACATTTAGCTCTGCGACTTCTCCCTCTTACCTTTGTTTTTTTGTGTTCGAGAAATTTCTTTCTCGATTTCCGCGATTTTCTCCAGGATGCCCATGGCTGCAGTTCACAGAGGCACTAACAGCAACACTGTCCAAAATTTTTAAAAAAAACAAAAGAAAAAGAAAGAAAAAAGCAAATAAAAACAGAAACGTGTCACTCCAGAGTTGTTAGCTTTGTTAGCCGCCCGGCTAACGAGGCAACTAGTGACAGTTAACAGTTGAGAAACCGCATCAAAAGCAACGAATTAGGGCGGATCAAAGCATGTGAACACCCGAATGTAGCACACGTAATGTCAACAACGTGAATTATTGAAATGCTGCAGAAAATTACACTTTAGCAGAGGATACACTCAGCAGCATGCACAGTTAACCGACATCACCAACCGGAACACGGTCCGTTCCGCTGAAAAGTCCAGGGAGAAACAAGAAAATTCGGGGAACTTTCACCTCACGTGTCGCTGTCGTTACATCAGCCTGGAAGTGTGCAGCTTGTGACCGTGACACTGTCCGCACGATAGGAAATATTAAAGAGCAACAACGCGTCCTCTCAGAGGCAGGTGTATGTCCCTGACCGCAGTTCAGTTAGAGGTATTAACATACGCATAGCAAACATGGCTGCGCCCACAGGACCGACAGGATCACAGCCGCCCTCTGGATTTCCCTTTCCAGTATCCAGCAGACCACTGGCGGACAGCTCCGGTAAAGAGCAGGAGCAGACCAAGGATGTGAAAAAGAAGCCATGCCGGGCTTGTACGGACTTTAAATCGTGGATGAAAATGCAGAAGAAGCAGCCGACAGCTGCTGCGGCTGCTGCACAGGTGACGCGATGGAGTCGGAGCTGGCTGGAGAATTTAGAAATTGCTTTGACAGTTTAAAAAGTTTATTATGTCGTAACCCAGTGACTCAATGCTTTAAAATCTGGTTGTAATGAGAGCCAGAAAAGTGGGATGATATCTATGATGCGTTTGTAATAAGAAAACAACCATAAATGCTGAATTTATCAGGTGACTGTCTGTTTTGATCCTGCAGCAATACGTAACTGAACGAAGTA
>JAMQGT020014608.1:0-109670 GCA_024447675.2 Pterophyllum scalare | reverse complement strand
TACAGAATTAAACTGAAATTGAATCAAAATCATTATTATTTGGCAATAGTGTTTTTAGAAACTGTCCTGCCAGTAAAGCACCTTTGAATTTGAATGAAAAGTGCTTTTTCGTCTTATAAATATTTTTTTAATACTTTTTCAGATTTATATATTCTTCTCTCTTGGTTATTCTAGAACTGTGAGTTATTTAAGTGACACAGATGAAGAAATTAACTGCTGGAGCAGAAAGTCCAGGCCTGAGAGGACACTGGAGAAGATGCAGTCTGAGTGGGTGAAGATGAAGGGCCGACTGTCTAACCTCCGAAAAGTAAGAATAAACCTCCTGGTGTAATGTATTATATTCTATGTCAGTTGTATGAATTCTCCTACGTGCATGTGTATGAGATGTTGCTTAGCTTGTTTGTGTGTGGTTTAGAAATGTGAGAAAGAGGAGGAGACCTTAAGGCTGAAGAAGGCTCAGACAAAAGATGTTGAGCTCTGGCTCGCTGAACTTAGGCAGAAAAGGAAGGTAAACTCTAGCATCTTCAGTAGTTTATCAGGAGAATGTGTGCAGAAGACTCACTAATATATACAGTTAATGGTTTATGCTGCAGCATGCCTTGCAGGAGTTAGAGCGACTGACTGTGGAGACAGCACAGATGGAGCAGGAGAAGAGGACGATGGAGTCTGTTCAGAGAGACAGCAGAGCAGAGAGGAAGTCTGCTGGGTATAAATCTACTCCTACTAATTGTCTCATTCAGAGCCATATGCATCAACATGGCTGACACCTCACTGAATCAACATAATATTGGCCTGAGTAAAGGAGAGTTTTCTTGAATAATAAAACATCATTGTACTGCATTTGTAGTAGCGGGCTGCAACAGAAGATGAGGCAGAAAGAATCCTGTCTTCTCCAGGGTAGAGATGCCCAAGAAGATTTTGCAACTCAGGATGGGTCCTGCTTGAAAACAGTAAAAAAAAACAAAGCAAAAAGCTCCAGCAATTAGTAGTTCAATCATTAGTTTAGTTTTTATTTACTGCATCACTTTTTGTCTTTTTGTTGTTTAATAAACAGAACAGTGTCAAGATGTCGGTGATGGAGAGGGAAGAACTGGAAAGACAACTGGATAGTGCCAAAACACAACTGTTTGCTGAGCAACGATGTGCAAGAGAAAAGCTAGAGTCCATGCAAGAGGTATCGTAGCCTCTTCATAGACTGTGTAATAACTACAATAATACAAAATTATAATTACAACCATATTTTTGGTTTAATGTTGGTCTTTTTTTTTATATAATAAATATTTTAACCATGAAAGTGTTGGGTAACTAACAGCTTTGTTTGCAGTGGTACTCAACTGGTAATTCATAACAAGTTAACTATTAAGACACATCTCTTTCCTCAAAAAGCACTAAATTGTGTTTTTTCCATCTAAATGTTATGTTATGTTCACTTTATGGACAGAAATATTTATGATCATTTCTGAACGGTGCAATTGGAGAATCTAATCTTGAATCACTAAGTTTTGGATTTCTCATTTTACCATTTCATTTTGAGCTTATAAAAAAATTCTTATTATATTGAACGAAGTTTAACAGGCAGAATCCATTTTTGTTTGCGTAAAGGCAGACTCAATATCTGTGTTTTAAAATGTCTTTGAATATGTTTTCATGTTGGAGCAGAAATTAGAGGAGGCTTACGAAGAGCTCCAAAGGCCCTCAGAAGCAGAGGTCTCACTGAGGAACAGGTGTGCTTGTTTGGAAGAAAAACAGATGCAGAGAAAGGGGCAGGTTGAGGTAGCATCTTTTTTTCACATACATACTTCTAATGCAGTATATATAAAAATATATATCTATAAATAAGTGACACTCTTATTGCTGTCTCTCTTCCTGTTAGGCATTTGAGGTTCAAGTGAGTGGGCTGCAGGATGAGCTAGGAGAACATAAGATCAGAGTGGGTACTATGGAGAAAATGTTGGCTCGGAAAGAGCTGAAGCTGCTACATTTACAGGAGCAATGCAGTGCCTTACGAGGAGAAAGAGATGGACTGAAGGTGGAGCAACAGCGCTTGAAAATGCAGCACCACAAAGCCCTGAAGGAAGTTGAGGAGCAGGCCCACAGAATAATGGTAAGTGCTGTGGGTTTCAGAGTGTTTTCCTATTCTACAAGTAACCTTTTAAATATCTTTATCTCATTATCAACAAATCCAAAAGGTGACAGATAAGTCTGAAAAATTATTACTGATTCCTCATTGAGTTCATAATGAGGCTGAAGAGGAAAAAGCAATTGTTTTGCAAACTTTTTGGGGTATCTCAAGTACACTGCACATTCCAATGTGTGCATTAGTCATGCTATTCTCAATGTTATTGCCCTACACAGCAACAGAAAGAGGAGGTAAAGAAACGTGAAGAGGAGTTGCATGTAGAAGCCTTGGAAAAGGTACACTGACAATCCTTTGACTACCATATGTAACCTTTCTAACATTATTGGATGACATGCATAGTATGCCCCCATTTCCCATTTAGTTGCACAAAGCAGTAGAGGAGGAGAGGAGGAAATGGGAGGCAGAAAAAATGGGAGCTCTGCAGGAGCAATGTGGGATACTGGAAGAGCAAAATACAAAAGTCCTGGAAAACCTGAGGAGTGAAATGCAGACAGAGAAGAGTAAAGCACTGGCTCTTCAACATCAGGTTAAGCAACTAAAAACAGTGAGGGGACTCGCAACAATGGCATGTAAAATTACCATCTTAGATAAATCTAAATACGTAGATTCTCTTTCCATGTTTGCATGACTTTGTTTTTATCTGTAAGAAAATACAGGAGTTGGAGAGGGAACATTGTGAACAGCAGAGAGACCAGGAGTCCTTGTTGGCTGCAATTTGCAAGTCACTGAAAGAGGAACACCAGGCTGAGCTGCAGAGATCACAGCGACAGATGGCACAGGTGCAGAAAAGCCAAGAACGCAATCATTTTCAAACTCACAGTGTGCTGTGGCTTTTTAGAAAAGCTGACCTGGTGTGCTTTGTGGTCACAGCAGAATCAGAGGACAGCACTGCGGCTTGAGAAGGATGTCCAACTGGCAGTTAAAGAAGCAGACAGGCTCCGGATAATGCTAGAACAAAGGGAGAGCAGCCATAACCAAATCACAGCTGAGATGGAGCAGCAACTGAGACACTGGAGCCAGCAGCTGGCAGCAGAGTGCCAGCATCTGTGCCTCTTAGTGGAACAAAGTGGAGCCAAACAAAGTCCTGGAAAACTACCCCCCAGGTATAATTTTATGCCCAGACTTGCATAGCTTGTCTTTGGTAACTGGCTTGTAATGCACATATCTCTGCAATTTGCAGTGTCACAGTAGCCGAGGCTCTTACAAACCTAAAAACACTACGAGAGCAACTGAAGGACTTTATTAGCTATCTGCACCAAGAGTTAGATTCTCAGAAACAAACCAACGAGCAGCTCAGAAAAGAAAAGGTATTGTTTCAATTTGCATACAGCACATTAAATGTTTATATTTATATATACAGTGAAAATCTAATATTTTCAGGAGCGAGAACTGAGCATTCAGAGGCAACAGCTGAGGCTGGAGAGAGATCAAGCCTTGAATTCTGTAAAAGAACGTCTCATTCAGGTATGAACCCACACGCTTTGTGTTGAATTTCAACATGTTTATACAAATAGACAAAAAAAAACAAACAAACACACACACATACCATTAGAGGAAATCTAATTCCCTGTGACATTTGTGCAGGAACACATTGAGGAGTTGAGCAGCTTAAAATGGGTTCATATGAGTGATGGAGGAGGAGTGGCAGCATGTCTCCGCAAGCAGCTGAAGGCAAAAGACTCGGAGCTGAGGCAGATTCAGAGGAGCATGGCTGAGTGGAAAGGACAGACTGCAGCTCGCCTGGCATGCAAGTTTGAAGAAGAGCTGACAGCTGAGCTGGAAGGGTAACATGCTTACCACAAACACAGCATCCTCCAAACTAAGATCAGAATGGAGCCACATCATTTTTGTTCTTTGTATCATGTAGCAGTAATTTCCTAATCTTATTGGTCAAGATGACAGAAATCAAACAATACTGTGATGTGTGTACAGTTTTTGTCCTAACTTTTGTCATCCCACAGGTGCAAAGCAAAGTTGCTAAGGGGCAGGTAACTTTGTGTCTTTGTGTCATGATAAATAGATGGTATTCTAGCCAGCTGCTTTTCCATACAAAAGCATGATCTCACTTCAGCTCAATGTGATATGATATGCTTAGACCATAGATCCAAATTTATACATATGCAACCTGTACCTCAGTCATGCAGTTATGTTATTCACTTAATAACAACCATCCAAATTTAAGTTTGCTTTTTTTTCCCAGAAAAGCACCAAGAGCACAAGAGGAGAGGCAGAGAAAGCCTGAAGGGCCTGAAGAAGAAATGATCCTTGGCACAACGGTAAATGGTTTACTTTTTGTGAGCATTAGCATCAAGCTCTTTTGGAAACCCAAAATGTTTGTGTACTTAGTGTTGTTAAGAAAAATCCTGGTGTGTTCCTTCTTTTAAGGAATCCCAGAAATCTTTAAGCTCTCCCCACAGCCCCCCAGACATGGCTTCTTTTAAGCTTATACGATACCTCCAAAGCAAAGTGAAGCAGCTCCGTGCAGAAAATCAGGCCTACACGCAGAGCTCACCTCCTCCCGATTTATCAGGATCCTATCTTGGCACAGTGAGTACATTCTTCAGGAGCAGGTTATTGTGAAATGATTTTCAGGGTTTCCACTAGATGGAGTTATAGTAGTGATAAAACTGTATGCTGTAATTACTGCTTGTAAACTTAGGGTGAAGTATTTCTGTGAAGGTTAACTTAAATATTTTATTTAAGTTCTATCATCTAACCTACAAAATTGTCACTATATATCTTAATTTATATTTAGTATGAGAAATAAATCCACAGCAGCTCCCTACAAAAGATTTTTTTTTGTGCACAATGAAAAAATACAAAACTTTGCAGCTGTTTTTAGGAATATTGATGCTGATTCTCTGCACTGACATTGCTTCAGATTATGTAATAAATTGATAAAGCATTCACACAAAACACTGTTTTAAGTTTAAAAATAACAACAAGGTCCGGTAGAAGAATCACAATAGTATCAGCACAAACTACCTACAGGGATGGCACCTTTGTCTGATAGGAAAAACAAGTTGTTTTTAAAAAAAAAAAAAAAAAAGGTACATAAGATATTATTTTAAAATTAGCAAAATTTTAATGTTATTTCTGCTCATTTTTTAATAACCACGACTGTTGTTCCCTTCACAGATCCCTCAGGGTCAAAACACAGCTGAGAGTTTACGCAACACAAAACCTCCGTGTATGACTGAATGCACACCAGTGATGTTTTGTGGCCACAGATAAGAATCATTCACTGCTTCAGATGGTTGATTACCAAGCAGGTCACGGTGACAAATGGAACAACCGAAGATGTGGTCATCACATTCCTCTGCTCTAAGGCACTCAGATTTTATAGCTTGCAGTGAGCTGTAAATGATGAGCTGACATGTCTCTGAAGACTGGGGATCATGTGAGTTACTGTATATCGAATAACCTCATAAAACTGGAAGGTCTTTAAGGCAGTTCCTGCTAAATGTATATTTTTTTTCAACAAAGCATTTTGTGGGTTTCTGCTAGGCTTAAATAAAATGTGATGCATTAAGGCTTTCTGAAAACGTGTATTTGTACTTATTGTCCATATTGCAAAAGGGTTCTAAAATGAGACTGAGTTGGAAAAACTGATACGAAGCAAGACGACGGGCTGACAAACTGATTTGGTAAACATTTGCACATTTAAAACATGCCGGAATTCCAAAATTGAAAAATACCTACAAAACAAATATTTGGGTAGAGCTCCATTTACAGTGTACGGTTAAAAGCACTGGTACTTACAGTATTATAGCACTTTTTTACTACAAGCTGCATTCACCCATTCACACAGCATTTTATTACCATCATGCACACATTCACCTGATTCAAGCACTTCTATCCACTGAAAACCAGCTGCACCAAAGACAGATTCTCTACATGAAAACTGTACATTTATTTAAAAAAAAACAAATATAAAGTTAGAGCACCCAGTGGCTGGCTGCAGTTCTGGTCATGTGCATAAGAAAATACAGTCAAATCATAAAAATTTGCATTTCCATAACTTCTTTACAAATTCCTCAAAGCTCTCAGATGGCATACTTACTACACACTAGAGCAAGATGATCTCCCCACCACAAGTATTACTACAAGCAGGAAGGCATGCCACGAGCAAACGTGACCATGTGCTAACAATGTCCAGCAGGTGAGAATCCAGGTGTTCCACACTGATGTTTGACAAATAGAATCATATTTACAATACATCAGTGGGTTGCTGGCCAGGCTTTGGCAATGTATCATTTCTTAAGGGAAACATTAATACTGTGAAGTGTTATGTAAGGCTACCTGTTAACAGATCTTGGTGATTACGAGTTCTTATGTCACATGTGGCCATATGGGATTAAAGTCAGGAAACATAAATTACCGCAAAGCAAATGATGTGTTTCACAAAGTGTTCAAAACTTCACAATATTCATATCAAGACACAAACTGACCAGCCCAAAGTTGTTCTGAGTCCTTTTTAATCTTTTACTTGGCTACGTGTCCAGTCTTTCACTTTGGCATCACTTTGTGGAGAAACACTATTACATTTCCATGTCCTCCTCCCCAGAGTTGTGGGCCACAGAGAAACCATACAGAGGAGCGTGTGTGTCTGCTGGAGGGCTCGAAGAGCTAAGTGGACTGTGAGGACTGGGGGATGGACATGGAGTCGGGGAATGCCGACATGCTGTCTGTTGTTTGCGCTGTTTTTGTAATGAGTCCTTAAGCCTTTGACTGAAGGGATCATCTGGTGGCCGCCATAACACCAACTCCATACAGGAACGGCTCCTAAAAGTGTGAGAAAGCAGCCAGTGACACAAATATTAGCACCCTAAATAAAAACAACCTCTCAATCAAAAAAACTTGTGCCAGTCGAAGACAAAGTACAATATCTGCAGTCAAAGTCACATCATTGATCTTCATGATTTATTACTTAAAATCACTATTAAATGTTCCAATAACAAAATAAGAAGAACATACACAGACTGGGCTACTGTGTGAGGGAGGATGTCACTGATGCCCTGCTGTAGACCCTTCTTCAAACTGTCAGACATCACCAGCACCGGGCGTCTCGGAGCTGGCTCTACATCAAGATCTTCATCCTCATCATCTTCCAGCGTTATTCTGTGATACATCATTGGTACATTGTGGGTTGATGTCACTCTTCCTTATAATGTAACCCCTAAACCCATCATCACCACTCAATGGCAGAACAAACCCAATTAGGATGATATAAATGGAAACTTTTGTTTCCTCCACAGATACTGGGATTAAACTAAAATAGCTTGACAATGTAAAGGAAAGTTAAAGTTAAAATACAAAACAGTCGTGAAGTGTGGTTTGTGGGTCTCACGCATTGATTCTATGCACTCTATAAACTGATGCCTGTGCTTAGAGAGGTACTTTCAGGATTAACCCTGAATACTGAGGGTTATGGGGCCTGGCTGTGAACAGCCCAAAGAGGAAACATGGACCTACCCTTTTGTAGGCCTACCACCCACAGGAGGAGCCGTAGAGGTTGGCTCCATTGTGAGTCGGGCAGCAGCCAAGGCCAGCCCTGGTAGACCAATCCCTGGCTTTTGAGACTGGGGTCCTCCTGGGTCTCACACTGGGGGCAGGGGGCTTGTTATTGGTTGAGATGCCCCTACTAAGAACAGGACTGTCACCAAATTGCTTAAGCGCATTGTGAGTTGCTAACTGCGGAATAGCCATAACTTTTTCTGTCCTTAACAGTTAAGGATGGAATTTCTAGCTGTAGCCAAGTGGTGGAAGGCTTCCATCTTGGTGGCCTTGGAATCTCATCTCTGCTTTTTGTGGATGATGTGGTCCTGTTTGCTTCATCAGGTGGTGGCTTCCAGCTCACACTGGAGAGGTTTGCAGAGAGGGTGAAGCGGTAGGTATGAGAATTAGGCACCTCAAAATCTGAGGCCATGGTCCTCAGCTGCAAACATGTGGAGTGCCCACGCTGGAGAGATTATGTCTCTTGGCTGGCCTGGGAATGTCTCAGTGTTGCCCCAGATAAGCTGGAGGAGGTGACTGGAGAGAGAGAGAGGTCTGGGTTTCTCTGCTTGGGCTGCTGCCCCCGTGACCCAGCCCTAGATAAGTGGTAGAAAATGGATGGATGGACCAACTCAGGGTTAAGAAGGTGGCTCACTTTGTACTGGGGTACATCACCATGCTGCATACCTAACCTGCTCAAGGCCCTGGACTATGAGGCCAGTTCAACATTCCTATTATCTGGATTCACATAACCTAACATTGGCAAACAGGATAAAGAGTCACACGAAGCTGGTTCACAACTTGCTAAGTTAACGCACAGTTTCCTCTGTGTGTTCATATGAAAGGAGTGACACTGGCAGCATCTGACCAGTAACAAATATGCATAAGTGTACTGCCAATAGATCAACTGATTTTACAAAGGATGATAAAATTATTTGAAGAATATGAAGTGGTTAAACACAAAATACAGACTGAAAGTAACACAGCCGCTGCAAACAAATCACCATTCCCCCCCCAAATGCTACATATTGCATACCTGTCTTCTATCTCCTGAAGTTTCCTCTGAGCGGCCTCTATCTCCATGCAGGAATTCTCTGTCTCACGTCGGAACAGGGAAGAGGAGGTCTGTGGCAAAGTCAAGTTATTTGATGTTGTGCAGGGCTTTGGAGGTGCAGGGCTGGTTTGCTGTGCAGACTGAGGATTGCAGCTATTTGCTGTGCGCCAGTCACAATGAGCACTAGTACTCAAGTTATCTGAAGGGGAAACTTCTGCCTCAAACATTAACCTCCTCTTTTTGGCACTGCATCCCCTAGAAAACAATCACAGTTTAACACTTATGTAGGCCTAAGACAACCATCCCCAAATCTTTTTTTAATATAATTAATTTCTCACTCATCATCTGCTCTCCTCCTGTGCTTTCTGAGGCATCTAGTCTCCCAGTTGCTACAGAACAGAGGGACAGAAAAAGAAATGCATGTGTAGGTCTTTGAAATAAAAGCACATTTTAAATTATGCCAATGCATAAATGACAAATGCAGTGAAAATAATGCACTGCTCATCAGCTACATACTTGTTAGAGACTGCCGCTCTCTGTATGTGCTCACTCATACTTGAAGGTCCGAGGTCCAAGTCGGGAAGGCTTGTGGGGCCCGAAAACGAATACATGGCTGGCAGACACCTCAGCTCACTGCTTGAGGGAGCAGAGTGATGCATGGTGGTCCAGTCGATAAAATGATTTGAAGAGAGACGCCAGTAGATGGCTATAAACGACTCTGATCTGGAAGATCAGTATTGATACCAGTCAGTTAAGCTGATAAAGGTATTTTTATAACCTACATAACGCACATTATCTATTTGTTTACATCGCGCTAGCTGGCTCTTATTTAGCTAGCTACAAAGCCACTGCCGTTAGCGTGTGACTGATAAAACTTGCTATTATTAATAGATGACACATTAACACACGACAGCCTCATCCCTGCACTGAATACCCAGTCTGCAAAAGTTAAGCAGAAATATGTGGCGTTAAAGACCGAGCTCTGCAGCTGCCCTGCCCCTTGCTGTTTTTGTTGTTGACATTTGTGTTTAGTTAGCTTGCCTCTGTTCAGAGCGCAGTTTGGAGCGTTCCTGTGCGCACACAAATATAGGATCTGCAGGCTAAAGTCGTACTAACCCAATATCGTGATACCGCCGTCGAACAAAAACAGGTCCAAAATTAACTGCCCACCCCGTGCTGTATAGCCTTCTTCTACTGGAGGCTGGGTTACACTGACGTTAGCTCCATATTCTGAATACTGAATCGCGCTAGAACACGCGTCAAGATTCTAGAAAATGCGCATGTTACGTTCAGTGGCTCAAAAGGATTGTGGGAATTGTAGTTGCAGTGGATTTAAAACAAAGTTTCTTTTCCGGTTAGAAAAAAACAAAAGCTATTTAAAAGTTGTTGTTGAAAATTTAAAAAAAAAGATCTCAGGTTACAGGTTACAGTCTGAGTCTGAGTGTGTGTGTCCCACACTGCGCCAGTCAAGAGTTTGGGCGCACTCACCAAACTTTTGACTGGTACTGCGTGTGTTTATACGTGTGTGTGTGTGTGTGTATATATATATATATATATATATATATATATATATATATATATATATATATATATATATATATATATATATATATATATATACACACATATATACACACGTTTTTTTTCTTAATTCCTGTCAGACGCCTAGCTGATGCTTAAAGGGACCGTCTCTCGTTCTGATCGCACATGACCGGTCATGTGACAGTGAAATACTAGAAGCTGTTGTCCCAGCTCGTCGCTTCACTCGGCTGTGAGTCTTCACTTTGAACGATCCGAGGAGGTAACGCGGTGCTGTTTATGGGATCTATCAAAAAACACTTTGATTTTATAATCATATAACACTTAATGTCTGTGCCGTGAAAGTGGCACACCATCCATGCCACTGTACAGCAATTACTTTTATATTGCTTATTTATACATGCCTTTCGGTACTTTTATCTTCCAGATGTATAGTATGTCTGTGTTTTTACTTGTACCTTGTAGCCGAGTAGATTCACTTTCAGTGTATGTGTGCGTGTCTTCTTACATCCTGTATTCCTTATTCCTGTATGTTTTAACCCACAGGTTATCCAAAATGCTAACGTTGGTCATAATCTCAGCGCTGCTTGTTTTTGCCTCTACCAAACCATGTGGTAAGTAGGCTAACTTGTAAAAACAAAAAAAAAAGAAGTTTTTACCAATTACTACAAAATTAAATCTTATTGCTTTTTATAAATCTGCACTAACTCGGAGGCAACCCAGTTTGCAAATACATTGACTCATGAGTCTGGACATTCACAAATGTCGCAATTGCTTATTTGATGAACGTTAGTGGCCTTTATGTTGCTTGTGTGTTGAGAAAAGTTGTGCAGAATTAACTGTGAATGTGGTGCCTCTTTGACCCTGATTTACTGAACACAACAGTGATGATTCTGTAAATTAATCCAGATGGTCTTTGTCACAACTGCTGATGCAACTGTTTTGATTTCGCAGTGCTTTCAAAAATTCATGTAGATGTCAGCAACAAAAGTGACATAACGTACTTATGTAGGTTTTGTTTGTGCCAGGTGGCCTGTTTTTAATCTATTCAGTTAAATTCCAGATACAGAAGGCTCCAACACCGAGCTGCTGCTTTCCCTAAACAAGAATCTCCTTCGCTCTCTGGAGAACCATGAGGGAATTCCTAATCCCAGTGTCCACTTGGCATTACGTCTTTCCAATAGCCACAACCTCGCCAAGGAGAGCGAACACCTCAACAGGCTGAAAAATAATTTACACAATGATATCCAAAGGTACAAATACCCCCATTCATTCATGCAGATTTAAACGTGAATTTCTAATGAGTAATCTTTCTCCGGGATGTTCCCAACCTGAACCTTTTGTCTCCTGTCAGCGCTCTCTCTAACAGTCAGCCTGTGTCTGGCCTGTTGGCACTCTACACCCTGGCTTTAAAGTCCTCCTGCCATGACCTCAACACAGTCACCTTCACTGTTAATGAGAGGAGTGAGACACTGCTGACACACCTGAAGAACCAGATGGAACTAGAGAAAGAGCACATTGCCTGTAAGCTTCCTTTGACCTTTGGGAGGGCAACAGTGGTCATAAAAGGTTTTAACAATCCTGCCTTTTGTTGTGCTACAATAAGTGCCCAAAGTTTACTTAATGTGAAGGATGGGGTCATATTTCATGGTTTCTGAATTCTGCAGGGATAGAGTAACTTGTGTCTTAATTTGTTGAACATTGCCTTGAAGTCATGATTAAGTGTAATTTGGTTTCCTTTGCTTCTTCTCTCCTTCACTCAGTCAGCCACCGCCCTTTGACCAACTATTACCAGTACTCCCTGGGCGTGCTCGCTCTTTGTGTGAGCGGCATCAGGGTCAACAACCATGTCACCAAAAAGCTCATCAAAGCAGCAGAACATGAGCACTTCAAACATGGAGATTCTGAGAGCGTTGGTGGGTGAAACGTGCCTAAATGGTGCCTTTAGTTGTAAAAATAAACATTAAATAATGCTGTGTGGGTCTACCTGCTATTACCTACTAACAATCATGGATTTAGGATAAATTAGGTTGCCAGTGTGCGCATGAACACATGAAACAGAGTCTCTTGAGTTTTGCTGGACTTAAGCTTTGAACACCACTGTAATGCTGCAGTTATACTAATATTTTATCCAATTTCTCTCCCCAGATACATATGCCATGGCTGGAATGGCACTCCAGTGTGTGAAGGACTCTGGTTCTCACGTGCAGAATGCTGCTGAGCTGGACACAGCTCTTAGCAAAATCAAGCAGAAGCTTCTAGCCTCCCGCAGGCTTGATGGTCATATTGGCAATGAGTTCAGCACGGGTCTTGCAGTTCAAGTAAGGACCCTTCCTTTTTGTCTCTCTCTTCAAAGACTCTTACAGAAAAATATATTTGTATTTGTAGCTAAAGGGTACTTATTTGTTTTGTTCAAGGCCTTGTTAGCAATGGGCAGTGATGTTGCTGAATGTTCTGCCTCAATGGAGGCCATGAGGACAGCTGCCAGAAGCAACACATACCACAACCCCATGGCCATATCTCAGACTCTGCCTGCTCTCCAGCAAACTTCCTACGTGGCAGTTAAAAGCAAGGAGTGCCTCCACGAGGATAGTATGTGCAACGTAATTTCTAACCTCTTTGGTCACTTCAGGTTGTGTCTGTTGTCAATCTAATGCTGTTCTGTGTGCACTTTCCTACAGACACTCTAGTGCTTGAACCCATAGATCCTGTAGTGGTTTCACCGAGCCAGGCCAAGGTCACTGTGATTGTGGAAGTGGTGACATCCAGCGGAGCTGCAGCACTTTACTCTGTGGATGTACCAAAGGGCAGCTCTCTGTTAGAGGCCCTTGAACTGCTTAAGGGAAAAGATGTTGGCTTCATGTGAGTTCATGTCATTGCATTTTAGCTTGCATATGATTGGCTGCAGTGAGTAGCCTTTGATGTTGTGTTGCAGGTTTGAGACAGAGTCCAGCTTGTGGGGATCTTTCTTAAGTGTGGTGAATGGAGAGCAGGCGAGACAAAGCGACCGCAGATACTGGCACCTCTCCTCAGATGGCACTGCACTCACTGAGGGTGAGCACACATGCACACATGCGTTACACTGGGACACGCAAAGGAGGATTTCTTTGATTTGCTTTCATTGTTTCTCTCTCAGGTGTTGGTGATTTCAAGATTGGAGAGGCTCAAAAGATCACCATCAGAAACATGAGCTACTGATCTTCCTGCCAATCGGTGATTAGATGATCAGCATTTTAATCTTTATTAACTAATGATTAAAGTGTCCGTTGGCATCATTTATGACTAAATCCTATAGTGACTTTACAGAATGACTACATTTTAAGTAGATTTAAAGATTGAACCAAAGTGTAATTAAGAACTACTTAAACAGTTTGTGTAAACTGACAAACATTTTTATGATGATTTTTTTAATTACTGTGAAATGTCTATTAAATGTCTTTTGTGATTGTGCTTTTTTCAGCATTTTTCAAAAAAGAACAAAATTGTATGCTTTTTATTTTGTTATAAATAAAATAAGTGACAGTTGATTTGAATTACCACATTAGACTTTTTTAGATGGCTTTTTAAAAGAGTTTAGTTCGGGTGTTATTAGATTTTTTTTTTTTAAATCCTGGATACACAAAGCATAACAAATTTAGTGAAAGTTTAGATCTAAACTTTTACACTACTTTACTGTGTGCTGCATGCTGAAGTAATTTTCCACAGCAGGTATTGTCTTGCAGACTGCAGTAGAACAGGTCACATGGCACTGAATACCTTTTTTTTTTTCTCTAATATTCCTTTTGTCCCAGAAGCACAGGCCATTAACACTTGTTCACATGGCTGGATTAAATGTCTCAGCATGGCAAGGCTGAAAATGGCATGTTTAACATTCATCTGGCAGAATCATTTATAGGAAAGTTTGTATTTATTTATTAAAGACAAGTTTGGGACAACTTGAAACATTGTTTTATTACAGTCTACAGTCATATGCATCACATCATGAATAGCAAAGTATGGACAACATTTACTAGGAAATTTAGTGGAGTCGTCTCCAATGTGATGGCAAGTTTTGATGTTTTAATCTACCAGCAATGCACAAATTGGTGAAGGCAGAAACATACACTGTCCGTGGTCCTGAAATGTGACAACAAAGTGGAAGAATTCATGTCATCAAGCTGAATATTTAATGTTTTTGTCTTTTTTTTGGCATAAAGGAATGATGCTTTACTACACTTAAATAAAGGTAAGAGTTTATGAATGCCTTTCAAGAAAATAAAGAGGTGGCATTGTCTTCTTGGGAATCCTGGGATGCTGAAGTGTTAAGAGTTTCTTTCACTGGAACTAAAGGGCCAAGCCCAACTCCTGGAAAACAACCCCACACCATAATCCATGGAATCGGTTTCCATGGTCGAGCAGCTGCACCCCAGCCTCACGTCACCAAGCGCAATGCAAAGTATCAGATGCAGACGTGGTGTAAAGCACATCACCACTGGATTGTAGAGCAGTGGTGACATGTTTTCTCAAGTGACAAATCACGCTTGTCTGTCTGGCAATCTCATGGATGAGTCTGGGTTTGGTGGCTGCCAGGAGAACAGCACTTGTCTGACTGCATTGTACCAAGTGTAAAGTTTGGTCAAGGGAGGGTTATGGTGTGGTATTATTTTTCAGCAGTTGGGCTCAAACCCTTAGTTTCAGTGAAAGGAACTCTTAATGTTTCAGCATGCCAACTCAGTTTGGATAATTTCATGCTCCCAACTTTGTAGGAACAGTTTGGGGATGGCCCTTTCCTGTTCCAACATGACCAGTGCACAACGCAAGATCCATAAAGATATGGATGAGCGAGTTTCGTGTGGAAGAACTTGAGTGGCCTGCACAGAGTCCTGACCTCAACCCGCCAGAACAGCTTTGGAATGAATTAGAATGGAGACTGTGAGTCAGGCCTTCTTGTTCAACATCAGTGTCTGACCTCACAAATGCGCTTCTGGAAGAATAGTCAAAAATTCCCATAAATACCCTCCTAAACCTTGTGGAAAGTCTTCCCAAAAGAGCTGAAGCTGTTATAGCTGCAAAGGGTTGGCCCACAGACATATTAAACCCTATGGATTACAAATGGGATATCACTCAAGTTCATATGGTGTGAAGGCAGACGATAGATAGATAGATACATAGATAATTTTGATCCCAAAGGAAATTAGACGAATTAATACTTAGGGAAATATAGCGTATACGAAAATTGAAAGAATTGGTATTTATAATAAATCTTAAAAACAAACAAACAACTAAACAAACAAACAAACAAACATTCGTTCATGGCCCCCACTTTTAGAGAGGAGATCAGGACATACGCCAGCAAATTAATCTTTTATTGCGAAAATACAGAAACCGTGAGCCGGAAGTGGTTTCGGTTGCTAACGCTACTGTTTTTAGCATCCGTCATATGCACGTTATTTGGAACCGGCATTAGTAATTTTATTTCTTGGCCGGGATTTCACAAACGCGAACGGTGACCACTAATTCAAATATTATAACCGTGTTCGTACGCGGACCGTATAACCGTCCGCACATTTAGCTCTCCTGTGGTTACTGATGAATGCTCCCGGAGTGTAACTCGCGTGGAGCTTCCAGCTAACGTGAGCTTCACGCAGCGGTGATGTAAAGTTTCATAACGACTCCTCTGGAAAGCACCGATTGACATGCGGGTAAATGCGATTTTTTTCTGTGTAGCTGTACTGCCTGTCAGGATGTCTGCGCTGTATCGGTACGCTCTGTTCAAAATATATAATCAGCATGCAGGTTTGACAACGGTCAGAAGATTTACCTGCAACCGGTGGAATCCCTCTGGCTCCCCGTCGAGAGGTGGGAACACAGCCATGCCGAGAGCTATGGCAAATAAGAGAGGCAGTTTTTTTTGTTCAAGGCTCCTGTCAAGTTCAGCTGCGGATGCAAACGCTCGAGTGAGGAGAGTTTCTATCGAGGGCAACATCGGTAAGAGCGTCCACATTTCCCCAGTTAGACGAAGCTCCCAGTGCAGTGCTGTATGTCTTTGTAGTGATCTGCTGCTTTATCTGCTTTTCAATATCAGCTGTTGGAAAATCGACCTTTGCGAAGCTCCTGGAGTCAGCGTGTGCAGACTGGGAGGTGGTGGCAGAACCTGTCAGCAAGTGGCAGAACATTGAGAGTGAGACCTCAAAGGTGGGTGCATTCACCTCTTCATCCTTTTTTATAAGAAAAATTAACGGCAGGTAAGATGCTGCAGCTCACATGTCTCTGCTTGTGTCTCTGACAGGGCAGAGATGTGCCCCCACAGACGACAGTCAGCAACCTGCTGCACATGATGTACCAGGACCCTCAGCGCTGGTCATACACTTTTCAGACGTATTCCTGCATGAGCCGGCTCAGAACACAGCTGCAGCCTCCACCAGCTCGCCTCCTTCAGTCAAAGGGAACGCCTGTCCAGGTGTATGAGCGTTCAGTCTACAGCGATAGGTGAGTGAGTCACATGAAACCAGTCTCCTTTACAAGATGTATTTCCAACAAAGTAAGCAAAGTTATGGCAAGGTTATAATTATTTAACTCATGCAAATACATTCTCCTCCATTATGTTTTCCCAGATATATCTTTGCTCTCAACATGTTTGAACTGGGTTGTATCAACACTACAGAATGGGCAGTCTACCAGGACTGGCATTCCCTCCTGGTGGAGCAATTTGGACACCAGGTGGAGCTAGAGGGCATCATTTACCTCAGAGCCCCACCAGAGGTACTGCATGTGGAATACAGTATTTTCTGAATGCCAGATAATTCAGCATCACACAGAACAGTTCTTTCTGTGTGCTTTTTAGAAATGCATGGAGCGCCTGCAGCGTCGGGGAAGAGCAGAAGAGAAGGGAGTGAAGCTGGACTATCTGGATAAGCTGCATTCTCAACATGAGAGGTGGCTGGTTGAGAAAACCACCGAGTGAGTGAGAATAAGATTACACAGCTCAGATTGTCCTCTTGACACCAGCAACCATTGAATCATTATTATTATTATCACAACTCTTGGCTGTAGCTCATGAGGTATAGCAGTGGCCTGTACTGCAAAGCAGGATCTGGGGCATAGCAACCTAACTTTAGGTTTAACCTTGGGTTTTCTGAGTTATGTGATTTATTGCCATGGTAACTTATGCAACACACTTAAGCAGAGGGGTATCCTATGAAGAACCTTCAACACAGTCAGGCTTTCGTTGCGTTAGCTGGCTTAACAAAACCTAAAAACCCAGGTGGAAATAACGGGTATCACGATGGTGGTTAGCAGTTTTCTCCGTTAATCCCGGCTTTCTGCTTCAGGCTCTGTTTCACTCATCATGTGACTCTTTGTCCACATAAAAATGCATCACAAGCTGAATACATGCATTCAGTGACCATGTGATACACTCCGGGTTATTCAGGTAAAAAAAAAAAAGAGAGCCACCTCTGTGACACTGAAAACTCTGAATTTAAGTTCGAGACAGCTCACTAACCCATTAATCTTGCTTCGTAGTAAACCCCTCTGGTCCAGAGTAGGTACCCATTCTGCTTACAATCAATACAGATAAACAAATTGCATAAAATATTGACTGATGTGTAGTGCGTCCCAATTTTCTAGATTGAAACAAATAAACACAGTGGTGGAAGAGTGGTTCCATTCAGGTTCCTTGCAGCTGTTTTTTGCCGTCGGCAGTGTGTGGTCTTCTGTTAATGTCATAAAGTATGTGATACAGCTTTGCTCTCTCCTTTCAGAATACATTTTGAGAAGCTGAAACAGATACCCGTCTTGCAACTTGATGCCGGTGTGGAATTTAAGAGTGACCCAGAGGTGCAGGATCAATTTGTTACAAAGGTATGTTTGCTAATTGAATAGCATTTTGACCTAGAATGTGCTGCGCCAGTGTTAACCACATGAGGGCACTGCTCTGATGTTTTGAATCACAATCTTTCAGCTGGGGTGAGGGTGTTTGATCCAGTCCACTGATGGTCTCATGGTTGATGTGTTTCTGATACACTGTGATCCTAAAGTCCCTTTCCATTCACAGGTGAAGAACTTTTTTGATGCTTTATGAGAGGATGGTCAGCAGCCATCACCAGTACGGTGGGAAACCGATGAAACCAGTCAGACCTCCATATAAAGTCTTTATATAAACTAATATAAACAGACCTCTTTTTCGTGAGCTACAGGACCATATGATGTGAAACCCTCAGATTTATTTTGTCTTTTTATGAATGTGTTACTTTAAAGCATCTTAATATTTCTTACTTAGTTTTGAGACACACTTTGTAGTTATGAAAGTTACCTCTTAAACTGCAGTGTCAATTCCTGATTAAATCTTCAGAGCTGTCTCACCAAGTCAGTGCATTTTGCAGTTTCCGTAAATCATAAACTGAATCTGTACTGGAACAGTTTGAAAATCACACAGTTTTTCTGTCTGTACTGTTTTATAGATATATTTATAATCCTGACATGTTGGAACAAGCAAATAAGACATGCATTTCTTGCAGCTTATTAATAAATAAAACTGTTTACATTTCCACATGAGCTGTCATTTTGTATTTTGTTTTATTCTTATACATTTATTTGTTCTGGGTGCTAATGGCTGTACAATCAGTTTGTTTCTAAATAGATTTTTGCAATTCCAAAGTATTAGGTTTCAGCATGAATATACAAGAATAGGTAATTTGGTGGGACAATGACCTTGGATAATTGCCTTTTTTTTCTGGCCCTCTGATGTGCTCTGATGATTAGAGGGGCTGTTCAGATGCCTGGAGTGGTCAGGGGTCATCAAAGGGCAGCTGGCAGCTATAAAAGGCCTTCCTGGAGCTCCGACTGCTCATAGCATCACTTCAGCCTGAGAGCAGCTGGAGTAAGGAAGGAGATCTGTGCCTCTCTCTTTCATTCTGGTATCGATTTTGCAAGTTTCAGCTGAAATGGATGTCCTGATAGTCTTCTGCACTGTTTTCCTCTGTACTGTTGGAGCCCTTTCTTCCACTCTGGGCCACAGATATCATACAGGGCTCAAGCACAGTTTGGCATTCAGAAATCTGTCAACTGATCATCGCAGCAGATATCCTCTGTACATGATGCAGCTGTATCGCTCCTTCAGAAGTGCTGATTCCTCCTCATCGGTAGCTGTCGACACCATAACTACACAAAGTGACAGCCTATCGGTGCATGGCTTTGATTCTGTCAAAAGCCTGATAGCCAGAGGTGAGTAAACAGTTGAATTATGCTTTTCATGTTGCTTCCGGGATGTTAAACATACTATTCAGTGTATGAATTAGTTTCTCTTTGCACGCTATCCTCCAGGAGCTCATTGACTTGGATTATCTGTGCTATCAGGCCCTCCCTTTTTACAACCCAGCAAGTGTCAGAGTGCTTATTCAACTTTAAAGGCTTGCCCTGTTTTATGTGGGGAGGTTGTATATTAGCCCTCAGACGTCCTTGCACAGGGGGGTCCAATACACATCCTGTCCCCATTCACCCTCTCGCTCCAGTGTTTTGACATTTGTCCAGGGATCTGGTTTGTCCAGATTCAGCCCAGACTGCAATGTGTGAATTAGACTTTTCATTTATGCATCTCACTTTTAGGCTGCCATCAAGAGGGTGAAAAGTGGACCATCACATTTGACATGTCATCCATCTCTACAAGTGAGCTTGTCCAGCTGGCAGAGCTTCAGATCAGACTACCAGCTTTCTCTGCCACTAAGCATGCCACTGTGGATTTGTATCACTCCCGGAAGCAGAGCTGTGACCTGGACAATGCATTATGCCAGGAGGAGCGTCTTTTCTTAGGGAGCTTTGGCACATCACCCAGCAGCACAAAGTCCTCCTGGAAGGTGTTCAATGTGACTGCTCTTTTAAAATACTGGCTCTACCAGGGAGGTGAAATGCAGAGCCAAGAGGCTTCGGGAGAGCCTGAGACTGACTATGGGAGTGGTGCTGGGGATGAAGTGAAGAAAACTAGCAAGTCTCTATTTACAAATTTTGGACTGAGGCAGAGAAAAATCCTCATCCGACCACAAACCGGGTCATGATGGTCATCTTCTCCAAACATAAGGAGGGCCGTGCAGCATACAGCCTCATTCATACTGTGGAGAACTCCAAGTATGTGTCGACGGACAGAGTGGGCAGTGACATTCAAAGTCGACGCCACAAAAGGAACCGAATGGAAAGGATGCGACTAGCTGGTGGACCAGCACCTACTGTGGAACCAGCACCATCAGCATCATCAGAGCAGGTCCCGAGACCGCTGTGCCGAAAGGTAGACATGTGGGTGGACTTTGACCACATCGGCTGGGATGAGTGGATTGTGCATCCTAAGCGCTACAATGCATATCGCTGTGAGGGGGAGTGCCCTACGCCCCTGGATGAGTCTTTTAGTCCCACCAACCATGCGTACATGCAGGTAAGATGACACACTGGATACTTTCTCTGAACTACTTAAAATCCTCAAAACTTTTTTGTATCTTGCTTGTCTGTTCATGCAAATGATTTCATTTGCAGAGCCTCTTAAAACATCACCATCCAGAAAGAGTGACCTGCCCGTCCTGCGTGCCGACGCGCCTCAGCCCCCTCTCCATGCTGTACTTTGAGAACGATGATTTGACTCTGCGGCACCACGAGGACATGATTGTTGAAGAGTGTGGATGTCACTGAAGCTCCCCCCAGCTCAGCTTACAATTAAACACAAAAACCTGCTTTGTTTGCAGTATATTAATTGAACAACTATAAACTTTAAAGCAGATACTGAAATATCATTGAAGAGTTCCTAGTCAGGACTCTTGAGGTGGAATGACAGTACACACAAGTATATATTTCACCTGTGCTGGGTGATAAACTGTAGTATTTTTCTATTGTTTGTGTTCAGAACCATTATATAAATGTTTTATCTATTTATGCAGTATCATGTAAATTCTGTACATAAAATATGAAACTTATATTAAATTTTTTTTTAATTTTGACATAAGTGTGGTGTTTTCATGTGGATTTTAAATACTCTTTCACCTGTTCTTGTACATTTTTATTCATAATTTTCCAAAAAAAAAAATCTTTTTAAAGAGCAAACTCTTTATCAAATATTTAAAGCAGGTCATTCAGATAAATAATTTATGAAGCATTTTTTTTAAAATTCCAAATTAAATGAAAATGTTTTTATTTAGTCATTATTAAAATTTATTTACATGAAATAAATATATCACATATAGGCACCAACAGTGGCATTTTATTTGATGTCAGCTTTAAACAGTATTTAATTTGTTGCCATTTCCATCAGTAGCTTTAGGCACACTTTGCTCTCGATGTTCTTTGGATAAGAGGTCTGTTTGGGTTAACAAATAAAAGACTCCCATACAGCGTGTGCTCATACTTAAGCATCCACCTCTTAAGTTTATTCGCTAGCAGCCAGCAACTTAGTATATTGGCCTTTCTCACATCTCCAATCCACACTTTGGACCTCGCACATCATGAGAGGTCATTAGCGTCCTCCCTGGGCAGGCTCCTTTGTTGATTGTGATCAACAGGCACACTGGGTGGAACAACACACACAAACAAAACCCACACTCAAGGATGAACCGGTGGGTGAGAAAAGGCAGTAGTAGTACTTGTTTATCCTGGAGAGGCAGGGGGTTGGACTGTCAGGAAGCAGAGGTGACAAGGAGATCGTTTACGACCCAAGCAATGGGCAATGGGAGGGAGTGGAAAGACTCAGTACCTGAAGGGTGAAGCTACTGTGGAGGAAAGACAGGCCGGACTGGAACTGATGAGCTGAAACTATTCAATCCACACTTCCAGCCAAGACAAGACCAGACTGAGTTGTAATTCAGGATATACCCCCCCCCTCGCAGAAGTAAGTTTTGCAATCAGGATCTTATCTCCGCACTCACTACCAGTGGCAGAATCCCGGCTCATCCATTTTAAGTCACTGAATAATTTGCGCCTGTTGTATACATATTTATTCTGCCGTGGGGGGCAGCAGACATGGTGCATCGTAAACCACCGGCTGGGTGAAATAAAAAACGTGGTTTCAAGAGTGCGCAGTGAGGATGTACCTGCCGCATACTTCAGACCATGCCCGCATGGGTTTTATGCTTCAGCGGGAAATCTACGCTACGGCATAACCTGACGTGCACCACCCTAGAAATGTAACTACGGCTGTGTCCAAATTCAGGGGCTGCGACCTTGGTGGGAAGGATTTGAAGGCCGATTATGCAGCGAGGCAACGACGGCTGTCCAAACATGACGGGTCCTCCAAATGCGTCCTCCTGAATTTAACTTAGGAACAGCCGAAATGACAGATTTCTAATCATGTAGATTTTTTTCTGTTTACAGACGCGCCTATATAACTGTGCAAGTCTTGCACCACCCTACATTTCTTTATATTTTGCTAGGAAAATGGGTGCAGTGCCGTATTGATCGTGCAAACGTACATGGAAATACAGTTTATAAGGCAAAAACGGAGTGCAATTTAATTGATTTATCAGTATTTAGCACGACCACTTTCATTCTCAAACCTGAACTCTCTGAGGCAGCTTTCTTCTCATTTCTTTAAGTAGTCTTCAGGAACAGTTCTCCAGGCTTCTTGGAGGACATTCAAAGCTCTTCTTTGGATGTCAGCTGCCTTTTGTTCTGTTCTCTGTCAAGATGATCCCACACTGCTTCAGTAATGTTGAGGTCCAGGCTGTGTGGAGACACAATGGACAGTGTTCCACTGTGTGTGTTTTTCAGGTATGTTTTACTGCATTGGACGTGTGTTTGGGATGACTGTCATGTTGACAAGTTAGCAGCCTGTTTTCACTTTCATCAACACACAAGAGAAAGTGATGTATTAGATGTAAAAAAAACATAAACAACACAGAATAAATTGCTAATAGTTCTCGGTCATATGTAAAGTGCTATTGCCAATATGTGACCCACTTGCCACTGCGACAAAAACTTCAATACATGAGCAGTAAATTTAGGTCAGAGTAATGAGTAACATCACAAACTAAACACCCCCTATTACCATTTTAATTCACTTTTTATATAAATAAATACATTTATGTAAATATGTAACTATGCATATTTGTAATTGCACATTTGTAAATGAGAACCGGTTCTCAAACATTTCACCTCGTTAAAATAAAGTTAAAAAAAACAAACAGAATTTGTTATTATTGCGGCCCCCCCTGGAGGCCCCCTTCACGGCCCACACTTTGGGAACCACCGGTGTAGACACTTGTCCATCCTTTGAGTTAGGTGCCTTTTTTTATGCATGAATGATTCATTGTTCAGTGTTAAGTGGCTTAACAACCAAAAAACACCAAAACCAAACCTAAAATGGTCAGTTACAAGAACTGGACTGAAAATGAATGAAAAAGCAGCCAATGTCCAAAGAAGAACTTTGACTTTCATGAAGCCTGGACAACTACTGTTCACGACGAGATTACAAGGAAGTAACTTTGAAACTTTGAACATTTCTACATATAAGTGTCCGGTCCGTCTGACTTTCGGATCTTGTAAAACATGAAACATAGAGACGATCTCTGAGAGCAGACAATGAGAAATTTAGTGAATCACATTCGTGCACATTTGTTTCATAAGCAGTTCACGTCACAGTGAAGCGAATCAACAAGGTGCCGCTGACAGAAGTGGAACTGTAACTGCTGAGAGGAAGGAAGGAGTTCCCGCCTGATGTGTACAGTTGCATATTGACCTCTCTTTAAACAGCCCGCTGACTGAGGTTATCAGCCTGCAGTGAGCTCCGTGTGGAATTCCTCTGATATGACTTTTGCGGAATCAGAGGGACACAGGAGTCGCAACAGGCTGCAAAGCAAGCTGTCGAAGACTTATCACCTTGAAATGTATATTTAACAGGTTAACTGCTGACATAAAGAAATCATTCTGAGCTTTCAGATGGCACCATGCAAGAGTTATAAAAAAAATACAACCCACTGATTTGACAGAAAAAGACTCACAATCCACGCACACCCAATACACGACGCAGAGATAAAGTTTGAATGGTGTTTGCTTTAATGTTTTTTTTCCCTCACCTTAAAATTGTGAAAATCATATTCAAAATGTCATCAACAAATTTCTGTTTTGCATTCAGCTGAAGCGAGAACAATACTGGCAGATTACACAACATGTTGAATGTTTCAAGACAATATCTAAAAAGAGGTGTCAGGAAATGCGTTGAAATAAAAGCACATCAAATGAAAACCTTTCTGGAATGGTTGTAAATTCAGAAAATTAGATTCTCATTCTCGTGGACTTGTTTTATCACTGAGCGATGAGGCATTGTTGGTGTTAAAAACTTCTTTTTTTTTAAAACTCGCAGCAACTACCAGAAGGCACACTTTGTTACACATAAACCAGGTTGAAGCCTTGAGGCAGACAGTAAAAATGTAATTACGGATTTGTTCTGGGCAAAAATCCAAATGAGGCTGAAAAAGATGGACTTTAAAAGAAGCTTCTCTGTCCCCGTGGAGTCGATGATAGGGGAAAAAAGACGGTGACCCCCCCCCTCTTCACAGCATCGTAACAATATTGTTGAGCCCCGCCTAGATGTCCATTTCAAACTGTGCGTCATCACCTTAACAAGAAAAACATACATGTTAGACACAAACATTTTAAGTCCTCGTGACATTAAGAATGAAACTGGCTCATGCTACAAAGACTCACTCTAATATTTATGGGAACTGATGCTACAAAACAAAGAATGAATCTTTATAGCTAATTTGTGGCTAAAAAAATAATGCATTTTTAATGAAAATGTTTTGGTTTGGTAACTTAAATGGGAACACATTTCAAATGCAAACAGTGAAGATGTTCTGACAATTAAACGTTTTAGTATTTACTCGTATCTGCCTCCTCACACTGGTATCAGACCACCAGATGTCACGTGTCGCAATTAAAAAATGATTTAAAGTATTGCGTTTATTAGAGTTTAAGTATTACAGACCAAGATGCCACCTTCCTGCGCCACAGTGAGAAAAACGACAGTGAAAACAGTACAAAAATGTCGGCAATCATAGATGAAGCAGATGCACCTGCAGAGGATGTTCATCTCACATAATGTTGTAGAGATACCGGCTGTTGACCTGTTGCGTTTCTCTCTGTACTTGCAACCGGTCAAGCAACTTTTGAACTGAACTGATGAAGATGGCCACTGACTGGTAACAACTAAAACTGATTACCCTCCTTGTTCATGTACGGCAGCAATGTAAAAACAAACAGGACGAAGACTTGTGGCTTTCAGTGCTGTAGAGGCTGCATGTGTTTTATATCATAATGCAAAAAAAAAAAGACGACGGCGGGATGGACTTTAAATGTTACATGTGATGCGTGTAGAGGCGTAAACATACCAGCATTGCTACTGTCAGGTGCAGCAGTGTTGTTGTTCTGTAGTTCTCCATTTTGGGTGTTCTCACTGGTGCCCTTGGACGGAGGGCTGGTCACTCCTGGAATTAGCGGCAGATGGGCAGGAGGGGTCCTGGCCAACGGAGAACTGCGACAGTCCAGCAGGAACTTGCGGTCGTAGATGATCCTAGTACCTTTTGTGTTTGAAGTTAGGAAAAATGAAGGATGACCATCAGATATGCAGCACTTGCACCGACTGCCTGGCATCAGCTGCTTCAATCATAACTAACCACCGCTGGCTCGGCCATCATTCCTCATATTTGTGCATTTTAACTTGACTTGTGTGCTACTCTAGACTTAATTACAATGTGCAAACAAGAATTTCTTTAAAAACTGCTGCCTGCACCTGATCTTCATGCAGTAACTAGGAGGTGGTGTCTGACAGGTAATCAATACCGGGGCGATGCAGTTACTCATCATTTATCACTTTGTATGTTGCTGCTCTGTTGCTGCTGGTATCATGAGTTGTAATGCTTGAGCTGTTGCGTATTATTTATCCCTGAATTGATACAACACAGCGACTCTACGCACACGGCCATCCTCGGCGGTGATCTGGTGACGTCTGATTTTGATAATGAACTGAACAGAAACCAATTCACCTGATTTACTTCCTGATCTAAAAAAAAAAAACAACTAAATTTGACATGAAGAAGAAAAGATTTGTGAAGCTGTGACAGACGAATGAAGTGCATTTACAGGTAAACCGTTCTAAATCGCTGCTGCACAAATTCACAGTATTGGTGCCGTACCTATAAAACATTTCAAAAAACGTACACAAATAAGGCTTTCATCAGTTAAATGAATCTTTAACTTAATTTATTGCTGTTCTGCCTTAGTTGGGAAATGAATTTAACTCAAAAAGTGCAGAGAAGTGAAGAAAACGCCTTTAACCGTATCTGCAAAAACTGTACAGAAAGAACTTATTTACAGTAATTTTAACATGATATTAATAGTTTATTAATACATATCATCAACCCGTGTGCTGCAACTTAGTCCTTTAATACAGTATTATGTACAGTCAATACATACAATTTCAACATTTCATGCAAAATGAACATGTGCTCTTTTAAAGGCGGTATGTTAAACATTTTCCTCCACATTTGTGTCTCCTCCCGGTTTGTTCCCGGGAGGAGACACAAAACCCTTGGAGGACGGGTGTGTCAGGAAGGGCATCTGGTGTAAAATACCTGCCAAATCAAACATGTGACACTTCCAGCTGCGATATAATATATTCTGTTTAACTATTGTTTATAATCTCCCTGAGGAGAAGTGTGTCCTGGACAACTGAGTGAACACATCGCATAAAATAACCATGATAACTTTAACAAATACACAAGCACAGACACACAGTTCATCTATTACTACTCAGAAGTTTGATATTGGCACTCAAGAAAAGTTATAACTGTTCAATAATAACTTTTTTGTTTGTTTGTTTTTACCAGATAGCAGTGTAGGAGGCATCAAACAATGAAACGAGGCTGGTGTGACACCTTTAACTGTAATTACACAGTTACAGAGTGCTGCCTTTAAAGCATTTTGTAAAAGAGTACAAATCTGATCTGAGATGTCTAACTTTAACCTTCAGACGATCTTAAGTTAAACTTCATGTCTGCAGCAGGTTTAACTAACCCCTCAGATGCAGGGACCTCTGGAGGAATTTAAATGCTCTCTACAGTAAACCAAAGGTGGAGCTTATCTTCTGTGCACCGCAGTGCTGCTGATCGGCGCTTTAAACCTTAAACTGCAGCTAAGTCAGAGACAGGGGAACTGAAAACCATAATGTCTGAGCGACCCCATTCCCTCAGTGCTTCAGAGCCACTATTTCTTTGCGTTTCCTCTTTTCAAGTAAACACTCACTCATTAGCCTTAGCAGCTAGCTTAGCAGAGCTATAGCAGACCTCATGGAGTTAGCCTAACCCTCGCAGACACACAATGCGGCTCTAAAGTGGGTACACGCAGAAGTCATGTGGGGCCGGGAGTAAAAGCAAATCTCCTCCGCACTCATGGATAAATATTATATACAATAACAATGCGTACCGCCGGGGGTCGTGCTGAACAGAGTCCCTCCGGGAGTAGTGGAGTAGTCGTGGGGCATGTGCTCCGCGTCGTTGATCGTCACCCTCCTGATCGACGGGATGGCCTTAGCGGTTGTCTTCTGGCAGTCAGTGGACATCTTCTCCCAACTATAATAAACTAATGCTAGCTAACTAAAGAACATCAAACAAGCAGAAAGTCTTGGTTTTACAAAGCAATAAAGCCACGCCGAGCCGGGACTTCAGGTGTTACTTTGACTCAACCGAATGACTACTTTCGGATAAATAAAAATAAATACCTTGTTTTCATAAGTGCAAATAGTGGAGGGCTGTACCTAAATTAGTCACATTACAACAAGCACTCACACACACGAACTAGTGTCCAGGATCTTTGTTAAAAAAGGACCTGAGCACACGTCCCTCCGCTCTCACTCACCCTTTCTACATGCACACAAAACAGCACGGCAGACGGGCTGCGGGGGAAAAGGCTCCTCAGGTGCACAAAAATGAGCCAAACCCTCCCTCTGCTGGCAAAGAATGACTGTGCAGCGGCTCCGCAGTGTTCAAAACATCACAATCATCTCACTATTGTAATAATGATAGTATAATAATTCTTTTTAAAGCTGCAAAGCACCCACAGTTAAGAGACAACAATCAACAATTAGTACAAGCAGTGATGAACAGTACTGTGCAAGTCTTGAGCCACCACTCATTTCTTCGTATTTTGCTCAGAAAATGGGAAATAGGTGCACAAATTTATTGAAATATATATACAAACAACATACATGGAAATACAGTATATAAGGCAAAAAGTACAATTATCATTAATTTGAAAATCAATATTTGGTTTGACCACCTTTATCCTTTGGCACCGCCTGAACTCTTCTTGGCAGCTTTCTTGCCCTTTCTTTAAATAGTCTTCAGGAATAGTTCTCCAGGCTTCTTCAAGGACATTCAAAGCTCTTCTTAGGTTGCCTTTCATTCTGCTGTCCACAAAGATGATCACACACTGCTTCAGTATTGTTGAGGTCTGGATTCTGTGGGAGGCCAATCCATAACTGAAAGTGTTCTGTTGTGTGTTTTTTTTTAGCACTGTCATGCTAAAAAAAAATGAAGCGGTTGCCAATCAGACACTTTCTAGCTGGCATTGCATGGTGGCTCTAAATCTGAAAGTACTTTTTTGCGTTAATAATTCCATCAATTTTTTACAACATCTCCAACACCACTGACTGAAATGCAGCCCCAAACCACAGCAGAGCCTCCACCATGTTTTACAGATGGCTGTTGTACTTCTCTCCTGACCTCTGTGTACATATTGATGACAATTTGAACCAGAAATTTCAATTGTGGATTCATCACTTCATCAGATCTGTCGCTAATGATTTTCAGTCCTGTTCTTGTGTAATTTGGCATACCTCAGCCTTTTCCTGACGAATGGCTTTGTGACAGCCACCCTTCCACTGAGACTATTTTTGATGCGGCTTCAGTGTACAGTAGATGGCTCGACTGTCAGGTCGTTGCTGGATTCTTTCCTATTTCTTAAGGACATGTCCTCCACGTGTTCAGTTTCCTCAAGTTTTAAGGACATACTGCACACCGTGCAGAGATATGCCAAATTTTCTACTAATAGCTCTTTGGGAATCACTTTGTTTGTGCAAAAATACCATTTAATATCACCAGACTGTGTTATCTTTGGCATTTTTAATTTATTCAACTAAATAAAGGCATAGAAATTGTGTTTTTGCAAAAGACTGTTACTAATAGGTTCTTCGCTAAGTTGTGTGTTACATGTGGACACAACACTGGTTCATTCCTTGAGTTAGGTGCCTTTTTATGCTTGAACAATTCATCAGTCAGTGTTAAGAGGCTTACAAGGACTGGACTGAAAATGAGTGAAAAAGCAGCCAATGTCCAAAGGAAAACTTTGAAAGCCCTTCAGAGTTCCTGGAGATCTATTGCTTAAGAGCAAAGCTTCTTGGTAGCAAAACATAAAGAACTGAAAGATAGCTCCAACAATCTTACAACAACATCTTAACTTAAAGAGTTTTCTTTTCTTTTCTTTTTTTTAATGAGAAGGAGAGGTGTTAGGTTCTCTGATCTCCTCCAGCAGGCGATCCAACAACTGAGGAGCCCAGAGAATGACCTGCCAGAGCATCTCAGGTTGCATTTGAGCAGTATATGAGGAAGTTGCAGAACATCCCCTGCAAACCTCAAAATGTGATCAAAATCAACTTGAAAATATACAGGGAGATTTGAAAGCATGAGAGATGTGTCCTGTTGGACCCGGTTACTGCTGCTGCATTACAGGTATATGAAACTGATAGAACAGGCGAGAAGCATGTGTTGCCATGTCGAGAAAGAAGTAAATTAATGAATGCTTCCAATTTGTTGCAGATTAAAGTTCCAGATTTGTTTTTTAAAGCTTATCTGGAAAAAACAAACAAAAAAGCCACCACCAGGTGACTTTCACTTCATGTAAAAACACATTTACAGTTTTGGTACACACCTGAAATTCAGTAAGTTTAAAAAGCGGACTTTGTGATGATTGTCTTGGATGAAGTGTCACACACAAAATTATACACAATATACACAAAGACATTTCATTTCTTTATTAATTTTGTAAATGTTGAGCTGGTGTACAGAGTAAATTGTCAGTAGATGTTCTCGGATTTGATTGGATTAAAAGGCTTTTACATGTTTTCAATCCATGATTGACTCTCCATAACAATAAAAAAGCAAACAAAACAAGTTAAAATACCCACAAGACCCCTATTTATCCCCATTTTGCAGGCATTACCCAGAACTCAACAGTCTCTTGGTAGCTACAGCTGTATGATGCTAAAAGTACATCCATAACATAACTAGAATCCCAGTTGACAAGTAAGGGTGCATAGCATTCTAAGTAAATATATATATTTTATATATACTTTCATATATTTCATATATATTTTCATATATATATATATATATATATATATATATATATATATATATATATATATATATATATATATATATATATATATATATATATATATATATATATATATATATATATATATATATATATATATATAGCCTTTTATGTTAAAAACATTTTCTGTGCATGTGCGCAGTTGCATTCCTTAGTATTGAGTAATATGCTATTGCATTAATAATGTCTTCAATCCACTCTAAAGGAATATACATGTGTTCTCTAGTTTTTGCAACAGTTAATATTTTTGCATGAACTTGGTGCATGGCATCATCTCAGTAGTCCCTCAGTGCAGTGCTTTTTTCTGATGTAACCTCTACTCTCTCCCTGTGTGTGCACACTTGGTCGGACTCCCGTCTGCCCACGTTCAAACCGTCACCACGTGGAAGCCTTAGAATCGGCTCAGTCTCATATTTGGTAAAAGGGCACTGAAAACATCAGGGGTGGGCTGTGTTGAGGAAAAATGCTTGTCATCTTGAAGAATAGCCATCGAAGCCACCAAGCCTCCCCATAACTCGGTCTACCTTCAAAGTCCCTCCCTTTTATTTCTTTAATCAGGTCCCCTCAGGCTCTAAGCCTGACATCAGCAGGGGATTCATAAATGACCCCCTGTTTCAGAAACCAATCTAAACACATGAGCCCTTAAAGAGGAAATCATATGCTATGACATAAGGGGCACAACTTACACTGCTGTGTAATTTTTATTGACATATGACCTCTATTAAGCTAATAAAACAACAATAATATCTGATGAAGGGATATTTGTTAAAATGTCAAAAAAAAAAACAATTTGAGGCTTCGCTCTTTAAAATCTATCACCATGTGTGCATGTGTGTGATTAAATGAGAATGAAGTCATATTTATGATATTCAACAGCAGATACTGAGCTGAAACAACAGAGTGAATACCCTATTATCTACTGAAGTACAGAGCCAACACAGATGACTACTTCATAACAAGACTCACAGTATACCAAGACTTTACATTCATCATCTCTGGCTGTGAAGCCATTACTAAACACTTAGTTATGGGTGCTTATTGCAATATTTTTGTGACTTAACATATTTTTCTATAATAAAAGCATTCAATGTCTGATGCAACATTTGAAAGAAATGCATGTAGGTTATTGATATAATGTGAGATGGCACACTTATTGAGGTAAATAAACCTTTAAAAATATGTGATTTAGAAGTACACATATAATCTTTGTCCATTTGCAATATTACTTCCTGTGATATTATCACAACTTTAACATGTCCCAATATCTAGGACTGAATATGTGATATTAAAATCATACACACACACACACACACACACACACACACACACACACACACACACACACACACACACACACACACACGTGTGCAAACAACAGGATTTCTTTCAAGGTGCATATGAATGTTATTAAGGTTTAAAAACTGTCTGAACACACCTAGATTCCCAGATGAGTAACAAAAACAAACACCGGGCACTTTGCAGATGGAATGGCTGGTATGAAGTCATACCAATATACTTAAAGTTTTCTTTTCTAGAGAGGCAAAGGGATGAAGTGTGGGAGGCTAATGTGCTGACATCATTTCTGAGTAAAGTGAGAAGTAGAGTAAAGCTGAACAATTAGGAACAACACAAACTATGATCCTAAAATCCTCCCTCCTTTGTCACTCAAACACACTCACACACAAAGTCTCCTTTCCTTTTGTAAGCAGTTATTGCTTCTTCTTCTGAAGTACAGCTAGGACAGCAAATTGTGACAAGAAGACTAAAGAAAGGAGCTGAACAAGAGACATGCTTCTGGACGGGTCAGGCTCACAGTTACGGGTCAGTATTACAGTTTCTCATCACAGTGATTGGTGACTGTCTTTGCTACACACTAAAGAACTGCCAAGGAGACAAACATCGAAGCTCAACACGTCCTCGACCCTAAACACAACGCACATCACTTCATCCAGTAAAACTAGTGCTACATGATTCTGTTTCAGCTACTTTACCCTCATCAAGTGACATCTTCTGGTGGTGGTGAGATGGTCTGTAAGTGCACCTCGTGCGGTGGTGTCATATGCTGCATGATGAGGTCAAACAGACACAGCTACTGTACGAGCTGAAGTTGGATCCCGCCTCCTGCTGAAGGTGGACGGGACTGCTACATCTACTTTGTTGAGAGGCTGACTGCAGAGGCTAGGGGATGAGAGATGGCGGTTGGGTGATAAGGAGAGGTATTGGGATTTTAGTTCAGACAGACATTAACACAAACCTCACGAGGATACAGCACAGTGGGGACCAGAAAAAGGCAGAGGAGTAGGATGGAAGAGTAGATTAATCTCTTGTGACAATTTTTCACTTGTATATCTCTTTACCGTCCTCTTCACAAGGCAAGCCAGTTTGAACGAAGTTTGGCGAGGCAAGTTTCTGCAGCAAACCCGCCTCCCAAAGCTCAAAATCCCCATGGTACAGTAAATGACTTACAGTATGTCTTCATTCTACAGTCTGACATGTCAAAAGCAAACGATGAAAGCGCATGAAAATCACAAAGAAACATCCGGACACACGTAAATCCAGCGATTTAAAACAGGCAGAGTGACTCAACGTTTTGTACGATCTTCTACCCACAAAGATCTCAAGATATAGAGAATAATATATAGATTCTGACCAAATGTAACAAACAAGAAAAACAGGGAAGAAATTTCTTATGTACCTGAAACAGCAGCATCAGTTGCATCGCATAGGAATCTAATAACAGAAACAACACGCGTAACACACAGTCACGTAGAGCATTTTAGTGCATACAATATTATGTACAACACTGATATCCTTGGGTGATAATTGTAGCTTTACTGGACTTAGAGAGCACTTGGCCAGGTTTGAAACTAATCTGTGGTGCTGGAAGAGTGCGGCATGAAGGAGGGGGAATAACCTGTTGCCTAGAGATGACGTAATTCTGAATATTTTAGTCTCTCTTTTTCTTGAGTTAAACTCTTCACCACTGGGGTAGAAAATGGGCTAGTGGTAGCCTACATTGCATGCCTGTCCCATTAAGCAGTGTCGCCTCCCCATCCCACCCCACCCTTTTACCCGCCCCTGCATTCCCTCAGTATTTGTAGTTAAAGACAGGCCATGCGGCAGCAGTCACTCATGCTGATACAGATAACAGGAAGCACGTTTTGGTTGCTAGTTTCTTTCTTTTTTTGTTTAATTGTTTTTTTTTTGTCTGTGTTTGGTTTTTGTTTTATAAGAAATCATGCTTTTAGCCTACTAGTAGATTTTTTTCCCCCACCGTTTCTTTAAAAAAAAAAAAAGGTAATAAAAACTACAAGAAAATCTGTATCCTTTTTCTTCTGGTGCGTGCTGATAGTCGCCATAGCCACTGTGGTTGTCATTGAGTTGATGTCTGTTGCTGTTCATCTCCATCTGTTTCCCTTTTGACGTGTGGTCGTCTTCCTTTCAGCTGCTGCTGGTCATGTGTTCATGTAGGATGGTTTTGGTGAAGGGGTTGAATCCTGCGGAGAACTCTGCAGAGAGAGAGAATAGCACTGATTAACAAGCCTCTCATTCGTCTTATGCAACACAGGTGGCATGCAGAAAGCGACAAGTCAGTGCAAATGTGAGTGTTTTTGACTTCTGCATATGCATACTGCTATATAACTGCTTTATAATGGTGGAAATTTTGAAGTTCCCTTCAGATTTTCCTCATATCACCTAAACACTCAATAACATGTTAGTTTTACAGAAATATTTAAGAATAAATGGGTGGCAACAGTGGTTTAACATTCAGGAGTGAATCACTGGAAATATCAGTAATCTCAGGAATGTCATGGCATTTATGTTAAAGAGGGCATGGCGCACGCACACACACACACACACACACACACACACACACACACACACACACACACATGCACACACACACACACACACACACACACACTCACACACATTGCAGGGGCTCCAATTCTCCAGACAGGTGGCCTTACAGCTTTGACCTTCAGCGCTGTCATTTTACAGTCTCTCTTTGCTTTTGTGCTGAGTGCACATTGTGCCAGCTTTTTAATATTATGTCACAACATGCATGATAAAAATAAATAACCGCATGTACAGTAGGTTACCGTATTGCGACATTAACAATCTCTTTGCATCAAATGTATGAAATGACATTTGCGCTTAATTTTTGCTTCTTTCTATTTATTATAGAAAGAATAATGTGGCTTATATTTAATAGAAAAGCTGTTCACTAGATTTGAAAATTCACAAATATTACTTCATACTCTGATGTAAATGTGGCCGGGCGCTTGTCAGAAGGGAATTTCTATTGTTTATTCAAGCTGTAAAAGAGTCAGGTTCTAAAAATATGTGTTACATTCACCGGTCACTTTATTAGGTACACCTGTTCAACTTCTTGTTTGTGCAAATATCTAATCAGCCAATCACATGGCAGCAACTCAAATCATTTAGGTTTGTAGACATGATCAATATGACCTGCTGGAGTTCAAACTGAGCATCAAAATGGGGAAAAAGTGATTTAAGCGACTTTGAACATGGCGTGGTTGTTGGTGCCAGACAAGCTGGTCTGAGTATTTCAGAAACTGCTGATCTACTGAGATTTTCAAACACAACCATCTCTAGGGTTTACAGAGAATGGTCTGAAAAAGAGAAAATATCCAGTGAGTGGCAGCTCTCTGGGTGAAAATGCCTTGTTGATGTCAGGGGTCAGAAGAGAATGGCCAGACTGCTTCAAGTTGATTGAAAGGCAACAGTAACTCAAATAACCACTTGGAACAAACAAAGGTATGCAAAGAGCATCTCTGAGCACACAGCATGTCGAACCCCAAAGCAGATGGGCTACAGCAGCAGAAGACCGCACTGGGTGCCATTCCTGCCAACTTAAAACAGAAAACTGATAATACGGTTGACACAAGCTTAAAAAATTAGATCATAGAAGATTGGAAAAATGTAGCCTGGTCTATTAAGTCTTAATTTGTGCTGCAGGATTTTGGATGGTAGGATCAGAATTTGGTGCAACCTGCATGAAAGCATAGATCCATCCTGCCTTGTATCAAGGGATCAGGCTGGTGATGGTGGTGTAGTGGTGTGGAGGATATTTTCTTGGCACACTTTGGATGCTTTAGTACCAACTGAGCATCATTTAAATGCGACAGCCCACCTGAGTATTGCTGCCCATGTCCATTATGAGCACAATCTACTCATCTTCTGTTGGCTGATGGTAACAAAACTCAATTCATGCTCTAAGGTCCTCTATTGGATTGTAATCCACAATCACCAGATCTCAGTCCAATACAGCACTTTTGGGATGTAGTGGAGCTGGAAATTCACATCATGGATATGCAGCCGACAAATCTGCAGCAGCTGTGTGATGCTATCATGTCAACATGGAGCAAAATCTCTGAGAAATGTTTCCAGCACCTTGTTGACTCTATGCCACAAAGAATTAAGGCAGGTCTGAAGGCAAAAAGAGTCCAACCTGGTACAAGCAAGGTGTATCTAAAAAAGTATCCGGTGAGTGTCTTAACACCTGGATTAATACTAATTAAAATGATCCAAATCAAAATCAATTAGACAGAATAGACATTAGGATTAGCAAATCATTTTTTTCAAGCATTTAGGGTTTTCCTGACAATACTTTTTTCTACTAATTCTCACAAATTACAAAAGTACAGTTGTACCTTTTTCCTTTTCATGTGTGTTATTTGTATTTTGACTATTGGCTAAACAAAAAATTTAACTGTAATTTTGCTGCACCAGCAACACACCATATATCATATTATTAGTAATTATTGAATTAAATGTACATTCAGATGCATTTAATCCAGACAGACTGGATTAAATGGTCTAGTCCACAGGGCAGAGGAAGCACTGTGGGTCAGTCCCCTACCTGCGGGGATGCAGCACTCAGTCTGCCTCACTGCTTAACTCTCCGCAGACTGGCACATTTCACTATCTGAGCACCTTTCTTCACATCCACAGTATCGGGCTACATCGGGGGGAGGGGGTTGACCGCAGAAGAGGTACGAGGATTGAGAATAAGTTGGATGACAGGAGCAGAACAAGAGGTTGAGGTAATATTAGTAAGGGAGGGTAAAACAAAGGAGAAAGGGACAGAGGCAGAGAAAGAGAGAAACAGACCCACAAAGGAGGCAAACAGTGCCGCATGAAAAAAACGAGGGCATACAAACACACAGATGGGAAACAAAACAGAAATGTGGGGGACAAAAGAGAAAAAAGAGGGAAAAATGAAGAAATAATGTATAAACAGTCAAGCAAGGACAGAAGTGATGGGTGGCAGTTGGAAAGCCAGGTGGTGGTTCAGAGTAATGTCAGATAATATAATAAGTTTTTTAAAAAAGTGGATGGATGGGACTGGGCCACATAATGCACAGGTTTCCGGAGATTTCACACAGTCAGAACAACCAAGATAATCACTGTATCTGGTGTATTGAACCCAAACCTATTCAATGTAATTAAGATTTGCCCCAAACTCTTTTTGATTTGAGTGATTAAGGTGCACATTCACAGTTAAAGGACTATAAACTTTACTCAGTTACTCAGTAAGATAACTGATGGGGGGAAACACTGCAAGAAACCACCATCAGTTCATTCAGTCATTAATGAAGAAAAAGAACAGATGAACTGCAGGTGTCGTTTAGTGAGGATCAAAATAACAAAATGTTTGTGAACCGATAGACTGTGAACCTCTAAAAAAAAAAAAAGCAATTACAGCATTGGAGCAGAGTGGATTCACTTGTTTTCTTTAATGCAGAAGATGAGCATGAGAGAGAAATATTTGGATGGAGATTAATGTTACGGGAAGTCAGCAATCAGGCAATTAATCAAACACATGTCCCTCTGTCTTCTGTTGGGATTTAGGCCTGACACATAATAAAAAAAAGGGCTAACCTTTATTTAAATTATAAGATCACAAACAAACTTATGCTTATGCAGATTAAGGTGCACAAGAACCATCAGTAAATGCCTGAAATGCCTGTGAGATGAAACTTACAGCAGCATAGACCCCAGATACTACATACTACATGGATTTTAATCAAACGGGGCCTCATCATGTGCATCATCTGATTGAATTCAGTCCATTTAGGCTTTGCAGGCTCGCTGCACACCCAAGCTAATTATGGAAGCTTCAGGTGAGACAGAGAGAGCTGCCTGCAGATCAGAAGCCCACCTTACTGCTGTCCCGACCCAAGACGGCGTAGCTCATGAACTGCTCAGCGTCAGCGTCCAGCTCGTTGGCGTCCAGCAGAGAACCTTCCACGCTCACCTCCTGAAACCCCTCCTCACCTGATCCCTTCCCTCTGCGCACAACCTTGCGCACAATCTATCACATACACGCATGTACACAACCGCACACAGAAGGGTGGGAGACAGAGTGACGGGCAAGAGCAGAGAGTGTGGATAAGGCAGTGAAAAAGACTGGATTGATGAAATATGAAGACAGAAAAGAAAATGTGTCCATAGTGAAATGTCATATGCGATAAAAACTTATTAATGATTATTAGTTTAATAATCATTCTGTGGGGGAGATGTCAAGTAATGCTAAAATAAGAACAATGTGAAAACATAGATGTTCCTGTTTAAGAATACAATTTAAGTGGCTGACCTTTTTTGTGACAATGTTTCCATGTTCATCAGTGAACTGTTCCTCGCTTACTTGCTCCCCGGGAAGATCTTCAACCTCATCACCCTGTGGATCGGAAAAAGCATTTCTATAACCACGAACGTCTTTAATTGTGGACCTAAAGCAGATTAAAGCAGCCATCACTGAGGCGCTGTTTGCAGAGAGAATCCAATGAATTGCAGATAGGTGAGGCACTAATGTGGTTGCTTGTGATTGGGGGAAATAATTATTTGATCCCCTGCTGAGTTTGCTAAGTCTGCTCACTTACAAAGAAAAGAATAGTCTCTAATTTTTATGGTAGTTTCATTATAAAGAAGACAGAATATCAACCAAAAATCCAGAAAAAAACACATTTCATAAAAGTTATAAATTGATTTGCATGTCACTGAGTGAAATAAGTATTTGATCCCCAAGCAAAACATGACTTAGTACTTGGTGTAGAAACCCTTGTTGACAAACACAGCAGTAAGATGTTTCTTGTAGTTGGTCACCAGGTTTGTACACATCTCAGGAGGGATTTTGGCCCACTCCTGTTTACAGAAACTCCCTAAATCCTCTTGGTTTCTTGGCTGACACTTGGCAACTCTTTAGCTTCATCTCCCTCCACAGATCTTCTTTAGGACTGAGGTCTGGAGACTAGCTAGGCTGCTCCATGACTTTAATATGATTCTTCTTTAGCCACTCCTTTGTTGCTTTTGCGATATGTTTTAGGGTCATTGTCAAGCTGGAAGACCCATCCATGACCCATCTTTAGTGTTCTAGCTGAGGGAAGGAGGTTCTCCTCCAAGATTTTATGGTACATGGCCCATCCATTGGCACCTCAATGTGGTGAAGTTGTCCTGTACCCTTAGCAGAAAAAAAGCCCTAAAGCACAATGTTTCCACCTCCATGCTTGACTGTGAGGATGGTGTTCTTTGGATCACACTCAGCATTTCTCTTCTTCCAAACTTACAAATTCAGCAGGATATCAAAAAATGATCTCCCCCACCTTAAATCTGCTAGTGGGGATCTTATTACTTATATTTACAATCCACAAAGTTCAGGACAATACAGTTATAGCCTCTATAATCGACAGCACGTCTGTAGAGCTATTTATAAGTTGAAAGAAATTCCTGAAGCTGGACACTCAGTTTAAGAACAAGAGAAGGTCGAGCATGTGGAGGCCTAAATAAAACTCCAAAATGTATCACCTTTATTCGTTTTATTTATGTCACAAGAAATTAAATGACAAAAGAGAAATCAAATGATAAACTGAAAGGGTGTAGGTTGAAGCTACAGCTTATGTAACACCTACCCGTGATCCAGCAATCAGCAATTAAATCAACCACATCTTTAACCTCTGATTTACACAAAATCACAACAAAAGAAGAAAAGAAGGAAATAATCGACCATTCATGTCAAATCCGGCTATAAATGAACTCTTTGTATCTATAGCAGCTCCACACTAAAAAATTATTACAATACTGAATAACTGTATTATTTCTATACAGTTTTTAAAACAGTTTCAGTGTGCTGCACATTTAAATTTTGTCAGATACACAGTGACATAATGACATGTTAAATTGGTCCTAAATTTGAGTTTTTCAAAAACATAATTTCTCCTTAATTGTATTTATTATCCCTCATTTTAAACAGCTTCTGGATATTAAGTGATACTTGTCTTTTATATGCTTTGTACATAATTTGAATTATGTTATAATCATCTAAATCTTTGAATTTCGGAGTACTTAACAGAATAAATAATGAATTTGTTGTTTTATCGAGTCAAGTGAGGGAGTGTGAGATACAGTAGAAAGAAAATCCCACAGAGCCAATGAGAACCTTTTATAGAACTAGGGTCCAAACTTGTCGAGCTGAAGACAATCTATTTACAGTATATCCATAACAGCAGAAGACATATTTAACCACATTCTCACAGTTATTTGATTTTTTCATAAAAAACACATTCATTAAATCCTGTCATTGTATTGATTCGATCCCTTTTTTGTTATTGCCCAAAACATACAGTATGCCACAATTACTTGTGTCCATATTGTTGTCCTATTTTTCACACCAGTAAAACCGATCAAATAACTTACTGCTTTTTCCTTTCTTTACCGCTGTCCTGCCAGTAAAAGCCTTTCTTCAAATTTGTGCACCTCTCTTTCTTGTACCTTAAGAATGACTCTACGGCGGACGACTCTGGTGGTGACATTCTCCTCTTCGTCAGCTACTCCCTCAGTTTCACCAAGCTCACGGTCCAGCTGAGTGTGTATGTAGGTGAGCACCGATCGCACTGAGCCACTGGCTATGTGGAGGACATTCTGACAGCTGATCACCAGGAAGGCCAGCAGCACGAAGCTGAAGAGGAGTTCGGTAACCAGGGCCCACATTGCTCCACTTTGATCCCCAGTAAATCAGCACAGTTGGTACAGAACAATGCACGACTGCAGCTTCAGTCCCGTAGCTTTTGGTGACTCCGGGTTCCTACACTTCTCTTAGCTAAGGGAGAATGTAACAGCTGCAGCCCTCAGCCTTTTGCGACTAGTTCAGACAAACTGGTGTTTTTTCATTTTATTTCTGTCCTCCATTTGCTGGGGCTGTGGGCCCTTTTCCCCACGTCTCCTTTCTTTCTCCTTCTCACTGTCAGGTCAAGAGTACCCAGTCAAAGACACCACATCCAACCAAAAGCAATCTTGGGAGGCTTCTATGCCCACCTCTCTTACTTTCTGGCCATGTGATCTGTGAGCTTTAAATACTTCCAGCTACTCGAGAGCAACTCTGTGTGCTGTGGTAAGAAGACTAAGAAATGTCCCGCGCATATATGCTGCTCTAACCACAGAATATTCCACACAGCCTAGGTGACACATTTCTTCCAAAACAATCATATGTAGACACAATTATGTGGCCTACAAATTAAGCCAAATGTGCTTTTTAGGTATCAATATGATCCACAAGAGGTATGAAGCCCACAAAGGCTCTGAAAGGCTCTAATTTTGTTCTCTCACAGTTTCACAGCTGAGATTGTCCTGGACAGTGTGATGTGTCTGTGTTGTGCCAGAAAGTTAACATGTGGGAATGACTGGGGTGGGGATCAAGTAACGCAAGTGGACGAGTGAGAGAGCTTTCTATATTTGGCTGGGCACGCTGTTTGTGCCCAAATTGGGCTTAAGACCACTGTGTGTGTTCTTGGGTGTGTGTGTTTACATTTGCTGTATGAGCCTAGGGTCTGCATAACATAATGTTGATTTAAATGATAGCTAAGGCTTTAACATGCAACTTCTAGAAGAGGAAGTATGAAAACAACCACTTGTGTGCATAACATTATATGCTGTATTGCACTGTTTCTGCCAAGTTTACCTCTGCTGGAGTTGTTGGACTGTTTTACCTTTTTTGTTTGCTCCACAAGAATGTGCTTGTTAAATACATGATACGATTTTTGTTGGTCAGTTCACTAATTTGGTCCAGACTGAGATGTTTGCCAGACATTGTAAAATGAGTAATCCTACTTACTTTGTCTCCTTTAAATTTGCACAAGTAGTTTATCATGCTCACCTGGCCTTTCAGGCGGATGTCATCCCAAGCCCTCAGCTCCGGTACCCTGTGTGGAAAGCCCAAACCCTTCTCAAATGGTTGGGTACCTCTGAAGTGCCCCCGTAAGATCTCAGAGTGCCCCATGTCCCTCACAGGCTGAAGCAAGGCCTCCTGGGACATACGGGATGGGTCGCCATCCACAGCGTTGCGCACTGATGACATCACGCTCTCCATGGTCTGCCTGGGTTTAGACTGATTGCCCACCCAAGCCTGAGTAGGATCAGTGACAGGGATCCACCCGGGGCCTGTCTGTTCCTGCAGGTAGGAAAGGAAAGATCCTCCACCGCCACTGTTTCCCCCATTACCTGATCTGAAAGGAGATCAATGGATCAATTAGGAGGTAGTCCACTATAAATGTTTACCAAAAGCAAAGTGAAGCAGGTTTATAACTCCCTTGAACACCTCCTTATCACAGAATTTTCACTCTCATCTGATAGTTATGTGACTTTACACTAACTCAGAGGCACGCAGAGGTCTGACTCACCTGTCTCCATTCCGATCTGCAGCACTGCTCAGACCAGTTGACTCACTCAACCGAGCATACACCCTTTGCTGCCCTGCAACAAGAGAAAGCCCTTCCTCTGAGCCTGTCCCGCCTCCTCCACCTCCTCCTCCAGCTCCATCACCACCAGTTGTACTTGTGATGGCTGATGCCTCCGAACTTGCCTCTGACCCCTGACCATTGTTCAGCCCGTTAAGATTGATCCCAGCGATGGTACCCCCAAGCGAGGCTGGCGTGGTGGTGCTAAGCGAGTCAACACCCATCTCTGAATCGTCTTCCGGCAGCTCAATGGAGCCACTCAGCACCCCACCCCCTCCGCTGGCTGCGCTGGCCTGACTGGCCGGCCGACCTAGACTTCCATACGGCAGCCCCAGCAGACCCTCTGAATCATCAGCATTACTGCACTCCAGCGAGGAGTCCTCCACAGGCACCAAGGAAGGGCTGTTGCCTGAGGGCCACACCTGCACATCAGACATCTCCATGAGTGTGTCTTCTTCTGTAGTGGCAATAGGGGCACAGTCCAGACTGGAGACCTCCTGCCAGTAAGGGTCAGCACCCAGCGGGGAGGGCAGGCTGTACTGCATGGAGGCTGGTGAGAGAAGCTCTTCCTGCGGGAGCCCATAACCTGGAGCGAGACAGAGAGAGGCACACTGACACCCAGCCCCCCCACCTCGCTCCCCACCTCACCCCCAACAGCATCAGGACCCTGGGAGGGGGGTTAGTTCCCCTGCCCAGTAGCTGGGCATTTAGGGGAGGAGTAGAGGAGGCTGAAGGAACAAATGGGAGAGGAGTGGGGATGGAGAAAGGGGAGGGCCAAGACAATAGGAGCTAGAGTAAAGGTGCAAGGAGCTACGGTATTGAGAGCAAGGGCAGCTTTAGAAGAGGGGCTGTCAAGCTCAATCAGCCAGCGCTGACAGCAGCAGAGCAGCAGCGGTAGCAGCAGCAGACACAGCCAGCTGAACCGGTAGGCTGAGACTGAGGTTCCAACCCAGCAGTGACTGATGCTGCTCTGCTGGCTGCCACCTGCAGGGAGACGGAGAGGGATTATTGACACCTGTCCAGCAGGGACACACACACACTCTTTCTTACACCAACACACACATACACTCACACTCATATATGCATGCATTCAAACTCACTCAGAAACAGGCAGGTTAATACTGTTGTCAGGCTGGATAGCATGCTCGCAGGCAATCACATTTTCTCACATACACGCAAACCCACCCACACGCGCATGGTCACTTCACACAACTGCTTGCTTTCTCAGTGACAAGTTCCATTTTCATAATACATTGAATATAACATAGCTATATGAAGATAAAACATGGTAGTATTGTTGAAATTTATGCAAACAAATTACAAAAGACTTCAATTTTCTTCTGCTGGGAAAGCCACAATGTTGCTGCCTCAAACAAAAAATGTAATTAGTATTTCATGTGCATGTTAGTAATGAGCTGTGGACTCAGGTCACTCCTACAGCTGTTTTTTTTTTTAACATCCTTTGACAGAATTTTTTTTGTCTTTCTTGAGAAACCTGACCTGGCACAACTGAGTACAATGTCCCGGCAAGCGGTTGTTTTTTTTTTTTTTTTAATATTTAGATACTATAACATTATGTGATATGCTAAAAAGGACAGAAAATCCAGATGAATACAAATACTAAGACCACTCTACAATTATAAAAATGTCTTGTAACCTGGTCACACTACATTAGTTATACTGTAAAGGATGTTAAAATATAACTATGGTCAATAGATTATGTAAAAAATTTGGATCACTGGAAATGTAGGTAAAGCAAAACATGAGCTAAAGGACATATTATCCGTATGCAGTACACAGATAACAGGAAGAAGAGGAAATGATTCCCCTTAATGTTTGTGCATATAAATATTTCAGAGGGAGGGAGGGAGAGAGAGAGAGAGAGAGAGACTGTGTGTATACTGTACAGTGGTAAGAAAACTGCAGAGCACAAGCTGTAACTTGATTCATGGCTGGCAGCAGGCTACTGCTGAGAGTGCAGAGGATATTTGAGACACCGAGCCACAAAAAAGACCCCTTGTCCCACTTTCTTTTTCACCCTCTCAACTGCTGTCAGTGATCTACAGTTAATGACAAATTCAGACATTTAGTTTGTGTTGTAACGCTCTGACTTATGAAGATTTGTGCTAAAACACAAAGTCAAAACCAGATGTGAAACAGCTATAAACTGGAGACTTTTGATGTTCATTGGTAATGAATTTTATATTCCTCTGCTACTGTACGAGATTCAAACAATCCTTTGGTGTTTATTTAGGTCCCACAAGATACTGGGGCATCTGCTTTAAGGAGTTTACATTTTAGAGGGGCTTAAATGTCCATTTATATTTACCTATTTATGTAATTTTACTCTTTAAATACATATCTGATTGCCTGCAGAAAATACAGTTGCAAGTTTAATTACTTTAAAATTAAAATCCAATGAAAAATTCAAAAGCTAGAAAAATATATACAAAAATCATCTGAATGAATATTTGTGTTCAACTTACACAATCTTTTTTCCTGCACTGTGGTTTTGCTTGCAGACATAAAATGGGGGAACAAAACAAATTAATTCCCATGATTTATTTATTTATTTCCATCCTCCATATGAGCTGCTAACATCATGCAGAGTTTAACAGTGCAAACTGAACTTTTAAGAGCACTTTTCTATATCTGTCAGAATTTTAAACAATAGCCTAAAATAAGATGAGACTACATATGTTCCACTGCAATCCACTTTGAGTGATGTTGTGAGTGATGTGGATATAGGTCTGCACATAACAGGAAGGGAAAGAGATTTGGAGAGAAAAACTGAAATAATGAGAAGTGTGAAATATGGAAAATGTGTCCGTGATGGCTTACTGACAGTCCAGAAACAGAAAAATACATATAAGGAAAAGATACCCTTTTATGCCAATAAACTGGGCACATATATATGTGGAAGCCACAAAACATTTAAAACACACATAAAGACGCTCACACAATACATGCACACACACACACACACACACACACACACACACACACACACACACACACACACACATACACACACACACACACACACACAGATTGGCTTTAAAGTTCACATTAATCAATGAGCACATTTAGAAGAAGGGGCAGAACAAATTCAAACTAATTATCACTCACACAGACATTAAAGACATACAGTTGCACAAAACAAGACAGACACAGTTTACGTAGAACCAACGACACACAAAACAACCACAGCATTCATACATGAACAGCAGACACAGTTCACAAAAAAGGTCTGTGGCCTTTTTGTATCCCCCCTTAAGACAGATCATTGAGGAGTAACAGAGACAGACTGTAATCATTCTCAGTATATACGCCATGCAAAGACACATGTCTGTTTGTCAGGCAACATTAGGTATTGATGCAGCATTTGAAGCTTCATCTCCAACAGGCCAATGTCAGAGCTGCCCCTCATCCCGGTGTCTCCGTGCAAACACGAGGGAGATGAGCGATGAGCAAAGTCTTGTGCACATGCTGACATGCAGGAGAGCAGGGAAAGAAGGGATGGAAAAGAGGAAAAGGATAGAGTGGGAAACAGAGAAGAGCAGCAGGAGAGAAAGAGGAATATAAAACAGGGTGATGAACACAGACAGAAACAGTGAGAGAGAGTGAGGGTCACCTCCCCCCTCCCAGTGGGTGCTGAGTACACAGTCTGTGTGAGGGGTATCTGTCACAGAGTGAACACTTAAAAAGGTGGGGATTTCAAGAGTCGGGAGAAAAAATAAAAGGAAAAAAAGAAAATGCACTTGTCGCAAAAAAATAAAAGCTAAAGATGTGGGTCAGAGGTCAACATGAGGTCAGAGTTCGGAGAGGAGTGAGAAGGAGGAAGAGTGGGGCGGCTAGGCTGCAGATGACCAGAGAAAAACAAAGAGAGGGACAGATTCACAGGGAATGAAAACAGGGCTCCCAAAAGCACATTCGGGGCACCAAAACTAACTCTAAAGACCCAAACTACTTCCCATGCAGACACAGGCAGACAGAGTTTAGACCCATTTCAGAGGTCTAAAGGATGAGGTCTTACACTATTATGACTGAGTGTATGTTTTATTTTGTAACCTGGAGTCTGTCTTGAAAAAACCTTGGCTTGGTTACACTAGAACACTGAAGGAAAACTGATGTGACAATTTTGAGAAAACAGAGGGAATTTTTCTGCAAAATACTACTTTGCTGAATAGAGATAGGCTTTTGTTCTCTAGGGGAGCGGATCTGACCTTAAATAGTTTCATTTCTGTGTTAGATGGGACTATTGATGCCACGCATTTCTGCAGTATAAAGCTGCTGGTTACCATAAATAGGGGAAAACAGAGGGGAACTGTTGGCTTTGTCTGGGCATCAAAAAAGTTAATTAGTGACTTTTTTAAACCTTGCTTAAAGTTTATAGGGATAAGCCGTGGTTTTACTGAGTTACCTGGCCAAAAGTAGAACCAGGATTGCTAGCTGCTTCTCCCGGTCTCCCGTCTCCCTTCAGGCTAAGCTAATTGTGCCTTTATATTTAACAGATACGAGACATCCTTTTTTCATCTAACTTTTGGGAAATAAGTAAAAATGAAAATAAATACATTAAGTTTGTCCTTCACTTTTCACCACAATATTTTAAAAGCTTATTCTTGTTTTTCTAGTTCAGCTTTTATTCAATGACTTATTTTATTTATGATCTAAAGAGTCATGCTGGGTGTATCACTTGGTTATTGTGCCTTTAGAATGTACTAAAAGCTGGATTTGTAAATCATAAACCTCTCGATTCTTTCATTTATTATTTTTTTATACTGTGAAATAAGCAAAAGAAACAACACCCAGCTTTTCAAATCCACCAAGTTAAAGCAGGAACGAGCTTTGGGAGGCAAGTAGCCAGAAAGACAGACACAAGAGACAGATACAAAGTTATCAGATTCACTGCAGCTGTGATCTGAACGTCTCCCTTTCCACGCTTTAACGGTCATGGTCACATTCGTATGCATTGTTACATCTCTGTTTATTGCTCCAGTTTTCACGGGGAGGACCTGTCACCTGTCCGACTAACTCATCATCTGCGCTCGAGACAGAGAGGAGGAGCCAGTCCAGGAAGAAGGGGAGCTCACAGCAGTCCAGAGGTGAAAATGGAATCAATAAGATGTAGGGTATGCACGTGTGAATGAAACCATGAGGAAAAGGAGTAAAAGACTGAGGTCTGACAGTTGGTAAGAAGACCAAATGTGCAAGGCTTTACTTATTATCTACGTAGAGTCATCATGTATGACAAGGTGTTTTTAGAGAGAATATATCATGCTAAATGACAGTACATTTTATAGAACATTTTTTATGATGCATAAAATGACTGGTAATTCAAAATGAGTTGAGAGCTTCTTAACTACCAAACAAGAAAAAGACTTGAACTCTATAATGATTCATATGATGATAATATTTTCTTTATCTCTGTGTGGAATAACTGAACCAGTACGCCATTAAACCCCTTGGTATACCATTTAATGATGGTTTTCTATGTGTGTCACTGTATGTCTATGTTACTCTTCTTACAGTAGGAGTGTCCTGAGTCCCTCTCTGTGTTGCTGAGGAAAACTCCTGCAAAAGTCTGAGGCAGCTTTAATACACAAGAGCATCACAGGGAATAAATAAGAAGGACATGGGGACAACAGAGTGATTTAGAGGGAAACAGATTTGACTTCGCCTTCTGGGGAGTTTAGGAAAAGAGCGTGCAAGTTTATTGGAAAAGTGGCTGGAGATCAAGGTGAAACCAGAATGAGAAAAGGCTGCATCATGGGAACTGTGGAGGGAGCTTACCATTGGTTATACCAGGGGACAGATGGTCTCGCTCGTTGTGTCGACGTCTGTTGAGTTCACGGGAGCCTTGTCTCACAGGCTGAGGTGGCGGGCCCTCCAACATGTTGATGATGTCCATGCGGTCAATGCTCTTCAGAGCTGTGTACAAGCTCTCCACTGCAGTCACGCACAAAAAAAGAGTCACAGGCATGCATGGAAAAAAGAAGATAAACCCTGAGAGGACTGAAAAAGGCAGAATTCTGCAGCAAATTCAAATTTACTGACTCTTTGCCCTCTTGCCCTCACGAGTGGCCCACAGGTTTAGCAGCGCAGAGCTCTGCTCCAGCAGTGAGTTTGGATTCTCCACACGAATCTTGTTAATGTCATCTACACTGAGCTGAAGCTCACGTGCCAACTCTGTTTAGAAAATGACAGAGGGAAGCTCAAGAAAGCAGGGGAAATATTTATATAATTTAGCATATGAGTCATGCTGATGAGGCATACATAGAAGAGAAGGAACAGTCTCTGTAAAAAACAGCTACGGCTCTTGGCAGAGAAAATAATTAGTTTGATTGGCTGGGCACCATGTGTTAACTTTGTTTAATCAGCAGCATGCTAGCAAACTTGTCAGACATAAGATAAACACGGATGGTTTACCGCACATAAAACAGATTCACTCACCAGCCCAGCTCAGTCCCAACTGTTCTGCAATTACAGCCATCTTCAGCTCTGTCCTTTCCATAGCACTCATTGATGCTGCAGAAAACATGAATATAAAGCTGAGATGCTCATTGATTCTGGGTAGGCTGGAAATTAAGTGGTATGATAACACATAATGAAGCTATCATTATGTATTATCATCAAGAAGGTAGACAGTTGTAGTTATGTACAAGAGTGAGAGACTCTTACCCATAGCGGGCTCATTTAGTGCGCTGTATCTTTCTCTTAAAGCCAGTGGGGTCAGAGTTCGCCTTCGGTCTTCACTCCCAACAATCTGTCAGTGGCAACAAAACAGTGCTGCACTCAGAAATCTGTAGAGAAATGTGAATAAATACAAGGCAGACTTCTTCTAGAGCTTTACCTTGATACATGGAGGCATAGTGATGTTGAGGTTGCAGAGCACATGCTGACTGTCCTCATACTTGGTGGATTTGCGTAGGAAAGACAAAAATCCAATGGGCTCTTTACTGCTGTCCCTCACCTTGGACGCAGAGGTGAAAGCAAAGACATTATGACAGATACACAAGTAAAGACAGACGTTATGGAGAAACAAATGAATAAAGAATGTAAAACTGAAGACAAGTCGAAAGGTAACACCTTAACGGAGACAGGAAGTCGATTGTCTCTGAAGGCCTGGAAGCTAAAGCAGCGAGGCTGCTGGGTGGCCTTCCTCACCGGTACAAGATTCCCTGAACACTCCAGGTGAAGTGGCATCCCCTCCATAACCTGTAATGATAGCGGCATTAACTATAACATAAATAAATGCACAGCGTGGCCCAAAATCTTGAGTGTCCTGTGTAATAAGGTTTTAACTGTTAGTGCAGCATTTGACCAAAAAAATCTACACTTATACCACAAGTATGAAGTGCTGTCCTTGTCCCTGAACTGACCTCTATGTCTCTGCTGCGAGCCACCTCTGTGAAATTCTCATGTTGTTCCAGAGTTTTATCCATCTTGTCATCGGTCATGCAGTAGCAGCGCAGACGGCCCTCACGCAGCTCATTCATTTTTGCAAACACCACAAACTTGGCCATGTAGGGGACGGCCGACAGCTCCCTGTAGAGCAGGTTGGCAAAGGACACGGCCTCGGCTGTTCGAGGACAGTCTGCGAGCCAGAATCTGGGAGAAAACAATCACATTCAGTCACAATGCTGCACACGCGCCTGTTCTTTGCCTCTATAATCACAGCCAAGCCACTTGCTGCAATGGTTGTAGATGGCAAAGATTTAGAATAATGTATTTATTTATTTGTTATGATGTTATATATATTTTGGCCTGTATATGCTGCCACTGAACTTACCGTGCTGAAACATTGGTTGTGAAACTGGCACAATCATTAGCATAGACAAGCTTAGTAGTGCCAGTAATGTCCTCCCATTGAGCTGGGGCTGTACCACCTGTGAGTCACATGGAGAGACGGCACGCTGAGTGATCACCAGTCATAAAGAAACTCTACTGATGGCAGAGTTTTAATAACATAACAAAAAACATCTTTAAATCAAGTATTTTAACCAAGTCTCTTTCTAAGCAGCTTTGCTGCATACACAAATCTTTCTTTACTTTGGAAGCAAACTGCTCACATTGACACAAACACCCACATAACGGCTGTGGGGATGCAGTACCTATGACAGAGCAGAGAAGACGCAGACTGGTGGTGTCACCCTCCCCAGAGTCTCGAGGGCTCTCCCTCCAAGATGGAGGCAAGGGTATACATAGGCCGATGGGTCGGTGAAACTTGCGCCGCCGAGGTTCCACAGTGACTACGGGGCTAAAGTTTGCTTGGTTACCGAGCAGCTTTGCAACCAGCTCATCTGGAACTGGCTGAGCCTGAGGTTGGAAATCAAGGATGGCAGGAGGGGGTATCGCAACAGGGGGCACGGGTTTGATGATGCGGTAGAAAAAGGGAAATTTAAAAAAAAGAAAAGAAAAAAGAACGAAATATGAAGAAGGAATAGTGATTTGTTTTTTTAAAGATAAGGACAGGAGGTATAATGAGTTGATTGTAGATGGATGACAGGGTAACGGAAGTGAATAAGAGAGAGGACAATCAAATGGGGAGAAATTAAAGATGAGGAGAAAGAGAGAGATATAAGGCCACAGTGAATAAAATACTTGAAAGCAGAAAGATACATTTGAAAAACAAATATTAACACAAACTGGTTGCATGACTTTATAAGTATTTTTTTATTGTAAAAAGGTAACAGTGTATGTTAACAAGAAGCTTTTACAATCATTAATACAGAAGGGATATCAAATAAAAAGGCACTGTGGTTTTTCACAAGGCCATTTATAACATGATTAGTACAACAGCATTTTAGCTAAACAGATATATTCCTAAAAATATGAAGCAGTTAAAATATAGCTATATAAGAAAATACTAAGTATTATAACAATGTCTAATTCACTTGCATTCAGTTACATTCACTATTAGCACGTTAGTTTACAAGACTTATTGAGCTAAGAATAACTTCATTCATGTGTCTAAAAAACAACTGTTTCACTGAAACAGTTGTAGAAGGTCCACTTTTCATTTTGATTTACTGAAAGATAATTCCCCCATTTCTGTCTGATAATAAAAACCCTTAAGCTGATGACCTACTGTATGGAAAGAAGATTCTGAATTAGGAATTAATGCAATCAGAGTCTTGAACTGGAACAAAAAAACTGGCAGAAAAAAGAGCATGCTGCAAAGCAAATGGCAACAGTTGCTATATTTAAGCAGTCAAAATAAAATCCCATGCAAACAAAACCTTGAAATCCCAAGTAAGCACACCTGACAAATGAATACATCCACACTGAAAAGAATTAGGAAGGCAGAAAGCCGACCGAAATAAATATAATCTTATGACTGATGACTGGATTGTTGTTTCTTAGATAATTTAATCTGTAGTTTAACCATATTTAGAAAATCACATTACTAGATGTTCATATTTTAGTCTTACAGTTAAGATTCCAGTGCAGTGGTAAGCAACTCTTTGATTTGTTGGTGACATGCAGTCCTGCTTCCTATATGTTCCCTTTTAAAAAAAATTAATGCATTGCAGAGTGTGGTGCTAAAGTTGAGCTAAAAAAATAATTCCCTCTTATGTTCTTCTTTAAAAAAAAAAAAAAAAGGCCTTTTGCCCATTTTTTAGACAGTAAACATACTAAAACAACTTGAAAATACATATAAACTTATGTGGACTTTTTTCTTAGATATCTCAATAGTGTGTGTAAAATACTAAGTACAGAGCTTATGGTCAGTGACATAAACACATTGGCGAGAAAGACGTAATAGAAATAACATATTCTAAGGGAGCAGTCCACTGTCATACAAAGGTGCCAAGTGCATGCAATGTGTGAAATATAAGTCAAAAAGGTCCTCCAAAAACAAACAAACAAGCAAAATAGCCGAGAAGAGAAAAGTAAATGAAACTTGGCACAAGTGCTGATAAGATTATGCCATTCCACAATTAAAGTAAATCCAACATGCAACACAGGCATTAACGATTCTGTCTCTCCTCTCCTTCCTTCTCCACTTCGTCCCATCTCACCTGCAGCCCCAGACGGACTCGTTTGGTGACTGCTGTCTCAGGAAACGTGGCCTGGACCATCGGCACTAGTTTACTTGTCAGGGAACCTCCTTCTGGACCAATCAGGTCACTTTCTTGCTGCACTCGTGACACAACGGCAAAGTAAAGGGGGAAGTCGGTAGAGATGATGCGGCGGATTCGCTTCTTCATGAGTTCTTCTTGACTTTCTAAATCTGGGTGGAGAAGAAACGGGTGCATTTATTTAACAATGATATTACATAGTGGCCTAAGGGAGCGTCAGTCTGAGATTAGATATGGTGCCTTTAAACTCTTACCCTCATCCATCCCGTTGAGGATTGTTTCTAGCACCTCATCCCCGTAACGATTGCGGTGTTCTTTCCAGACTGAGCCATTCTCGCTCCTCAGCACTACCAGCTCCCGGTCACCACGACCCAGAGCAGCAAAGTGGGGGATCTCCACAATCACTGGTCTGCCACACATACAAAATTACATGAGTACAGAAAATCCCTTGTTAACAATAAATAAAACAATGAAAAAAAAATCTTAATTAAAAATGCAGAAACAAGCTGATAATATTGGTGTTTCTTTTGTATCTAGAGGAGGTTAAAAAAAAAATCAGATTCTTCCTCACCCCAGAAACTGCATCCCAGCTGGACCCAGGGAAATGATTCTGCTGGCCAACCCCTCCCCTCCACCAGTGGAGGGGGGCTGGTCAGCTTCTGCGGCTTCACCAGGCGGCAGGTAATGCGGGTGGGTGCAGCACACGTCCGTGGAGGTATGATGACACGCAGACCATTATGCCTGCTGCCTCGCATTGAACCGCCACGAGCGTCCACCATAAAACTGACCAGGAACCTGGACAATGATTGTGACAATTAGTATCTGATCAGACAGTAAGCAGAGATGAAGAGAAATAAATGCTCTTCTTCTTGCACGTGCTGTACTGACCCTGTGTGTATGGGACTGGCGACTGGGCTGACATTATCTGATGTCTCAGTCGCTGGGCTGCTGGGAATCAGTGAGTCCTCGTCGTATTCTTTGGGCAGTGGAAGTGGAGTGTGTTGCTACAACAGAAAGACAGAAAACTCCTCACTGAGTTGCTTTAGCAGTGAGACACTTTTGAAACTGCTATAGAAATTATATATTATTATATATATGTATATAATTATATATTTATATATATGTTTTACAAGATTTATTTGTCTCATACTGCAGTCATGAGAAAGAGAAAGTTTCCACAGGACTCTATGCAGTCAACATAGTTTGTAGAACTGTCTTAAACAGCAATAATTTGAAGCAATTGTTTTGTGTATGATTTTATCAGCCTCTCATGTCTTTGTGGATGAATTTTGGCCCACTTTACAACATTGCTTTAGTTCGTTCCTTTATTCACAGCTCTCTTAAGGTCCTGACACAGCATTTCAATTAGGTTGAGGTCTGGACTTTGACTAAGTCACTGCAACATCTTGACTCTTTCCTTTTTTTGTAGCCATTCTGATGTAGATCTGCTGCATGACCCAATTTTGGCCAAGCTTTAGCTGTTGGACAGATGGCCTCACATTTGAATCTAGAATACTTTTAATACAGGTGAGTTCATGGTCAACTCAATGGCTGCAAGGTGCCTAGGTACTGTGGTTGCATAGCAATCCCAAATCATCACCCCTCCACCACCGTGCTTGACTGTTGGCATGAGGTGTTTGTGCTGAAATGCTGTGTTTGGTTTTTCACGTTGCTTTATGACCAAACATCTCCACCGGGGTTTGTTCAGATGCAACTGAGCAAAGCTAACCCGTACTGCCATGTTTTTCTTTTTTAGAGAGAAGAGGCTTTGACCTCGTAAACCTTTCAAACAAGCCATACTTGTTTAGTCTTTTTCTGAGATGTAGCTCTTGGGTTTTTTGCATTTTCTAAAGAGCATGGCACACACTGACCATGGGTTGAACTTGCTGGGATGTCCACTCTAGGGAAGATTGGTGATTGCCTTGACTATTTTCCACTTGTGAACAATCTTTCTCACCATAGTATCTCAGTGATACTGCTTTGTACGATACCTGATCTATCTCATGTTCTCTCAGGATAACAGGCTCTGGAGAGACACGAGGGATCCTTGGAATGGCTGGCGAGTAATTTCTGTTGCAGGGAAAAAAAAAAAGAAGTCAGATTTAAGACATTTATTTGCATCTCCTCCCAAGTGTGCATCCTGGTGTTTAATGTGTGTGTGTCTATGGTGCACCCCCAGTGATCCATCCACCTATTAGTTTAAGGCTACTAGCTTGGCTCTCTCCCCTGCTTCCCCAACCAGCCCCCCTTACGCTGTGCCCAGCCCTCTCTCGTACTCCAGTGATTTCTTGGGGGAGAGGAAATCGTCATCATGGTCTTTCATGTCATCCATCTTCATGTACCTGGCCCCTTCTGTCCCCAAGAGCTCCTCTCCTTCAGAGAACAACATGCCAAAGAGAGCGAATAGACCGTGGTCAGGTTGGTGAAACAGCACAAGAGAAAGAGAGAAAGGAGAGAACAGGATTGTTAACTCGCTGTTAGATGTGTCAGACAACATGATATCCCAGCTGATGGCTCTGTTATGTAGTGGTTAGACTGGTGAAATGAAACATCAGTGAAAAATGATCTGGCCTTGTCGTAGTTAGTCAGTTGCACAAAAACAAACAAATATTTTTCTCCAGGATGCAGCAGTAGAGGGGGAGTTATACAGTTGTTACCACCGTTTCCCATTTTGTGACTAGAATGGAGTAGATGAAACATTTTCTCCATATAGAAAACTGAAATTTTAGAGAAATTGTGTAAAAAGGTGAAATATATGACACACTAGCAGAAATAATGAAACACAAAGGGATGGGAGAAAATGGTTTGGGAGGGAATTTTATTCTAAAAGGTCTGAAAAGTTTTTACCAAGGATCTTTCCAAACTGGAAAAACTTGAACAATGAACAAAGCAAACTATAGCAACAGAGAAACAGGTCAAGCTTTTAGAGATTCACTTTAGGAGTAAAATATGAGCTCATGCTAGAAGGGATGTAAAATTTCTGGGAGGAGTCAACTTAAGAAGGCTCATCAGAGACCCACAAAATACACTGCTCAAAAAAATAAAGGGAACACTTAAACAACACAATATAACTCCAAGTAAATCAAACTTCTGTGAAATCAAACTGTCCACTTAGGAAGCAACACTGATTGACAATCAATTTCACATGCTGTTGTGCAAATGGAATAGACAACAGGTAGAAATTATTGGCAATTAGCAAGACACACTCAATAAAGGAGTGGTTCTGCAGGTGGGGACCACAGACCACTTCTCAGTACCTATGCTTTCTGGCTGATGTTTTGGTCACTTTTGAATGTTGGTGGTGCTTTCACACTCGTGGTAGCATGAGACGGACTCTACAACCCACACAAGTGGCTCAGGTAGTGCAGCTCATCCAGGATGGCACATCAATGCGAGCTGTGGCAAGAAGGTTTGCTGTGTCTGTCAGCGTAGTGTCCAGAGGCTGGAGGCGCTACCAGGAGACAGGCCAGTACACCAGGAGACGTGGAGGAGGCCGTAGGAGGGCAACAACCCAGCAGCAGGACCGCTACCTCCGCCTTTGTGCAAGGAGGAACAGGAGGAGCACTGCCAGAGCCCTGCAAAATGACCTCCAGCAGGCCACAAATGTGCATGTGTCTGCACAAACGGTTAGAAACCGACTCCATGAGGATGGTATGAGGGCCCGACGTCCACAGATGGGGGTTGTGCTCACAGCCCAACACCGTGCAGGACGCTTGGCATTTGCCAGAGAACACCAGGATTGGCAAATTCACCACTGGCGCCCTGTGCTCTTCACAGATGAAAGCAGGTTCACACTGAGCACATGTGACAGACGTGACAGAGTCTGGAGACGCCGTGGAGAGCGATCTGCTGCCTGCAACATCCTTCAGCATGACCGGTTTGGCAGTGGGTCAGTAATGGTGTGGGGTGGCATTTCTTTGGAGGGCCGCACAGCCCTCCATGTGCTCGCCAGAGGTAGCATGACTGCCATTAGGTACCGAGATGAGATCCTCAGACCCCTTGTGAGACCATATGCTGGTGCGGTTGGCCCTGGGTTCCTCCTAATGCAGGACAATGCTAGACCTCATGTGGCTGGAGTGTGTCAGCAGTTCCTGCAAGATGAAGGCATTGAAACTATGGACTGGCCCGCCCGTTCCCCAGACCTGAATCCGATTGAGCACATCTGGGACATTATGTCTCGCTCCATCCACCAACGTCACTTGTTGCACCACAGACTGTCCAGGAGTTGGCGGATGCTTTAGTCCAGGTCTGGGAGGAGATCCCTCAGGAGACCATCCGCCACCTCATCAGGAGCATGCCCAGGCATTGTAGGGAGGTCATACAGGCACATGGAGGCCACACACAATACTGAGCCTCATTTTGACTTGTTTTAAGGACATTACATCAAAGTTGGATCAGCCTGTAGTGTGTTTTTCCACTTTAATTTTGTGTGTGACTCCAAATCCAGGCCTCCATTGGTTAATAAATTTGATTTCCATTGATGATTTTTGTGTGATTTTGTTGTCAGCACATTCAACTTTGTACAGAACAAAGTATTCAATTGAGAATATTTCATTCATTCAGATCTAGGATGTGTTATTTGAGCAGTGTAATTAGATGAGATAGAACCTTGTCAAGTACATTTTTATATGATTCTGTTTAAAATGTTTTTTGAAAAGTAAAATAATTTTGGAAGTAGAATCATCATTGAGAGTCATCAACTCACGTCTGGTTAGCAGCGAGGGGAGGATAATAAAGAACAAACAGAAAGAAGCACAAGGGGCAAGTAATACACAGGGTTAACAAACTCACAAACACAACAGGACAAAGGGAAGACAGGACTATATATACACACAGAGGACTGATTTTGGACACAGGTGTGGAATGAGGGGAACGTATTTCAAACTAAAGCAAGAAATTGCTAAAAGAGATAAATTCAGATACTGACTTATATAAACGGAGTTGCAACGGTAAAAGGTGGGGTCGATTTTACAATTCAAGTAACCAAGCAGTATCTAGGGAAGGGAGGATTAAGAAGACCTACTGTTAAACCTTGGGTTCTTACGATTAGAAGCATATACAGGTATTCACCCATAATCAAGGGTTAAGATATAAACTGCCTGCAATAATCATCTATTAATTATTAAATTTGACTTCTATTAAACAAAATTGCTACCCCTCTGGCTTTGGAATTAAAAGCTGAGTGAAAGACATCACCCACTCGTCGACACTGGAGACTAACAGATCTCTAATGGGGAATGCAATGTCTGCATTTAAGTACTTTAGATGAGAGAATACCTTCAAGAGCCTAACTGGATTGTTCTTTAATATTCAAGCTCAAAAGCCTAATCTAAGATCAAATATTTGGCTTTTGAGAATTAAAGCTCATAATTTAATAGGAAACAAAGGTAAAAAAAAAAAAAAAAAAAAAAAAGGAGCAACAGCATGCCCTGATGGGAATTTGTATATGGCTAAATTTAACAGGTAGGTCTCTGTAGAATAGTGAGCATTAAAGTAAGTGCATGAGTGTGGGTCGGAAAAGAGATTGTAGGACAAAAGCTGTGATGTAGTATGTAAAAACAAAACAAAACAGAAACCCAGGTAAAGGAGAAAAAATGCGTTTCTGGAGTGGACAGTCACCCGTGCTCTTGTAGAACGCTTATTCTTTCTTAGTTAATCAAATTGCCGGTGAGGACAATAAAGACAAACCATCATTTCCCACAGTTTAGTGGGAAATATGGGTGCGGTCACTACGGCAGAAAGCTGGTATGAGGACATAAACAATACAGCAGGCCACTGTGGGCAGGTGATTCAGAATCCCTCAACATTACTAGATCCCATTGAAAAGAGCACCTTATAAATATTCTCTGGACTTTGGAAAAGCTCATAAAAATGCAGCGAGGGACAGCACTGTTATTGATAAGCACAGTGTGCATCAGAGCATGGATCAGCATAATTTAATTTCTAACATTTGCTGAAGAAAATGGATGGATGGATGGATAAATATACACTTATTGAAGCAGGGAGTTTAGACATGCTTCAGAAACTTGCACTTGAGGAGTTCTGCTGTAAAACAGGTGAACACAGACACAGAGACAACCAGAACAACAGAATTTCACTACAACTTATGATCCCATCAGTGCAACTCTCCTTTGAACAAAACGCGTCTCTAGAAGTGAATTGCAGTGGCTTTCAGTTACTTACCCCCAAAGCAGGAGATAATGTTAAAATGTTAACTAGCAATGTGTGAATTTGGGAATGTAGCAGGCTGTGTGAGTGAGTCTGCATGAGGTCCACAGCCACAGTGATTGTCATAGTTATCATTTAACCATGAGTGATGCTACGAGTGCACTTCCCAGAGGTTCACAAGTCAGCTCATGTCCTGCATATCTTCTGTCTTGTGTACCATGCACGTGTTGTGTAGGTAAAGTGCTACCATATTATGCACGGGCGTGCATAGGATAATCTGCTGATATCACTTTACCATTCCACATAAGAGATGTGTCTTTAAGATGGCGACTCAGCTACTTTCTTAAAAGTTAAACCTGTCATAAGTACTTTATTTTTTTTGGCCACATGGGGGCAGCAGAAAATAGCGGTGAACTGACCAACAATTGCTTATTTATACATCCACCAACACAGCATAACCATAGCATTTATTTTATGCTGTGTAAGGGGAGGGAGCAGCCATCTCCCATACCCCCCCCCGAGCCTGGTTCTGCCGGAGTTTTCTTCCTGTAAAAAGGGAGTTTTTCCTTCCCACTGTTGCCAAGTGCTTGCTCATACGGGGTGTCTGACTGTTGGGATTTTCTCTGTTTTATTGTAGGGTCTTTACCTTACAATATAAAGTACCTTGAGGCGATTGATGTGAAATATATAAATAAAATTGAATCAAACTGAATTGAAGCCTCATCAGAAATGGTCTCAGTGGAAGGGTGGCTGTCAAGAGGCCATTCTTAAGGAAGTGAAACCAGGGAAAAAGGCTGAGGTATGCCAAATTACACAAGAAATGGACTGAAAATCAGCAGGAACACATCTTATGGAGTGATGACTCCACATTTGAAATTCTTGGTTCAAATTGTCATCATTGTGTATGGTGGAGGACAGGAGAGAGGCACAACAGTGAGTGTCTACAGCTATCTGTAAAACTGGAGGTTCTGTCATGGTTTGGGGCTGCACTTCAGTCAGTGGTGTTGGGGATCTTGTCATAACTGATGGAATTATGAATGCAGAAAAGTACTGTCATGTTTTGACCCACCATGCAATACTATCTGGAAAGATTCTGTTACCAGTGGCTCCATTGTTTTAGCATGACAATGACCCCAAACAGAGAACAGAACAAAAGACAGCCAACATCCAAAGAAGAGCTTTGAATGTCCTTCAAGAAGCCTGGAGAACTATTCCTGAAGACTACTTAAAGAAATGACAAGAAAACTGCCAAAGAGAGTTCTGGCTGTGTTGAAGGATAAAGGTGGTCCTACCAAATATTGACTTTCGAGCTCATTAGAATTGTACAAACCCTGCTTTTGCCTTATATGTGTGTATTTCTGTGTATGCTTGCGCTTTTGCTGAAAACAGCTGTTTGTTGAAGCAGAAGCGCAATGAGCGCACTGGAAAACCAAACCATTAGCTGAAAGTCACCATAACCCTGAGGGCAACTGTAGTGTCAAGTAATAATTACAAGCGACTCCTTTTAGAGCTCAGTCATGTGACTTATTATTAATACTAACAGTCCTTTAAGCTTTTTTTAAGCATCTCTTTTCCCCCAACCCAACAACCTCTCAGCCAACAAACAAAGCTCACATGACAGAAACACAAGACAGTTACAAATGATGTAATACACGGAGGCAGATTCAAACGCAGACACAATTACAGTCACACATGTCAAATGGATATCTTAAAAAAAATACACCACCCAAATATGAACTGTTGAAACTCACAAAGAAGGTTTTTGTATTTTTTCTCAACTAAAGCTTTGTTATATTTGATTTCATATTAGTAATAATGAATGACTTAAGTCACAATATGGACAAAAGAGACACCTGGAAAGTCAGAGAATGAGACTGCTATCAATGGGACATATCGAGGTTACAGACATGGGTGCTATGGGTGCATGCCGATGAGAAACCAAAGCCACCATCACAGAGGGGAACGAAGGGGAGATTGAGAAAAGCAGTGAGACAAAGATGGAGTGAGGCTGAAATGGAACCACACACTTAAGAAACAGACATTCATACCTAATGTTAGCTGTGCAATTCCTAAAAAAAAAAAAAAAAAAAGAACAAAAGGCAGAAAAATGAGTTGGGGAAAATATGTTTATGTGACCAATTCAAACATCAATTACAGTGCTTCATGCTGTTTTATTTCAGTAATAATAATAATTATAATAATAATAATAATACCTTCATCCTCAGACACATCCAGTATTTCATCTACAGTCTCTGGAAAACTCATGCGATGTTTCTCTGTGGTTGTCTGGTGGGCACAGGGGGAAAAAATAACAGTTGCAGACATAACAGCAAAATGAGAAGGTTCAACTTTTCGTGACCACATAATGGCAGCACTGTAGGCACTAATAAACTTCTCACCATGGACACTGTCTCCTCAGTGACCAGTTTTAGGACGTCAATCACAGAGATGTAGCCGAGCCTCTTTGCAATGGCCAGAGCTGAAGTGCCATGCTAAAAGAAGAGTGGCAGATCAATTCAATTCAGTTTTATGTATATAGCACCAAATCACAACAAACAGTTATCTCAAGGCGCTTTAGAAGATGAAGACCAAACTTTATGAATGAGGATGTGGAGGAGATGGAATAATCCAACTCACTGTAGTGATCTCATTGGGCTGGGCGCCGTGCTTCAGCAACAGCGTCACAATATCGGTGTGTCCCTGTTGGGCTGCCTGATGCAGAGGAGTGTAACCAAGCTGCGAGAGATAAAAATAGGCAAACTGAAAACTCTGTCTATACATGAATCAAATTGTTTGAATTTTGTGATATTTTTCAAGATCAAGGTAGCTATAGTTGACAAAAACTAAACTAAAAAAATAAAACTAGATGTGAAAAATATTTTAGTTAACTGAAAAAACCCTTAGACTTAAGAATCAAATGGAAATTAAATGAATATATAAGGTGACAAGTATACACATGTATGTACTGTATACATGTGAGCAAAAACATCCTCCATGCCCAGTCTTTGCTCATATATGACACATTAGATACTTAATGATCCAATTAAATCATGTTACATAACAGCTGGGAAACCCTGACACCATCATGACCTGTGCTTGTAACCGTGGTTACTAACAGACTGTACTGAACCTCTATGACTCATACCCAGGCTGCTTTTGCTGTAGTTTTCATCCAGAACCAGAAGGAGGCACTCACCCTTGTTTTGCTGTTTACGTTGGCCTGTTGCTGTAGGAGGAACTTCACCATCTTTATGTTGCCATAGTGACACGCTACATGGAGTGGGGTGTAACCCATCTGAAAGTGAATAAGTGAATGTTTTAGAAATGCATACTTTTGAAAGAGTTAAAGTGTTTCAAGAATAAGAATTGATTTTAAAATTACATCAAAAAGAATTCAGTGATTATTATACCCTGACAAGTCAAAGCAACTCAGATGTTATCTGCCCCATCAGGATGACCCTGGATCAGCTCAAGGTGGAACTCTGTGAGCTTAAATATTTTAAGCTGCTGATTCATTTGATTCTAAGACCAAGACAGGAAAAGGTCTTACCCGAGTGGCGGCATAGACCGAGGCCCCCTGCTTCACCAAGATGTCAGCAATTCCAACGTGTCCCTCCTGCGCTACCAGGTGGAGGGGTGTTAACCCACTCTGTTTGTGAGAGTGAAAAAACAAATGTCAAAAACAACAAAAACAAAACAGTAACACTGAAGTTTATTTCACTGTAAAAATTTCTTTCATTTCATCTCTTCTTGCCTTGTTGCCAAGGTTAACGTTGGCCTGTTTGGAAATAAGCAGGGAGACCATGTCAGGCCTTCCTTCCTGTGAGGCCAGGTGGAGAGGTGTGACTCCTTGTAGTGACTCAGCATTGGCTGAAGCGCCGTACTGCAGCAGGCTGTTAGCCACCTCCACCTGGTTCTGCTTGGATGCTATGTGGAGGGCAGTGTAGCCATTCTGGAAAACAGATGTAGGTTTTGTTTAGAAATAATATGTATATGTGCATAATACTAAGCCATTTGGCTTGAAAAATGTCTGACTTTGTGTCTATATATAAATATATATTTTTTAATTTACCCTGGCTGCACTGTGTGGTGACCCTCCCTTGCTGACAAGTAGGTTAACAACATCCAAGTTGTTGTGGTGTACGGCAACATGCAGCGGAGTAAGACCATTCTGTAAAAATGGATTCAGACATTAATCAGATTGTGGTAGTTCAAACAATGCTTTATCTAACTCCTCTTCCATACAGTCAAGCCTGTTGTGATATCCTCACCTTTCCTGCAGCATTTGGGTTGGCTCCTCTCTCCAGCAGCAGCTCTGCAACATCCACCTTTCCATACTTGGAGGCCACATGGAGTGGAGTGAAACCTTTCTGCAGAGACCCCAACAGGAAAATGCAGAAAACATTAGTTTGGGGTCGTTATTGCTTGGGCACACACTTTAAACGAAGGCAGATTTCACATCAGAAGGTTTAGAAGGAAGCCTTTACCTTGGTCATCTTAGTCTGTTGAGCCTCCATGTCCAGGAGGATGCGTACAGTTTGCACATGACCTTCCCGGGCAGCGATATGGAGAGGTGTGTGTCCTGCTGTGGTGGTGGAGTTGGGGTTGGCCTTATGCTCCAGTAGAAGCTTCACTAGCTCCTTGTGGCCCATCCGAGATGCACAATGCAGAGGTGTTTGGTCGTCCTGTACAGGAGGGAAATTAACAAATTGTGGATGCAAAGCTCAGTCTGCTTCATCTGCCAGGACTCAGGATGGCAAAAGAAGCTTTTAAATCAGTGATTCGCGTATCAAATATCTGAGACTTTCAGTACATTTAATCTGTTTCTTTTACATGAGGTCATGACTATGAATATTATGCTGCGGTGTGTAATAGCTCTACCTTGGCCTTGGCGTCCACTGGGGCTCCATTCTGCAATAAAAACTCTGCCACCTCATAGTGTCCTGCCCGCGATGCCATATGGAGTGGTGTCTCCACTTTCTGCTCACACACAAACCAAACAGTTCAATTTAATGCTTAATCAAAAATGTTCTCAGAAATGTGAACTGGTTATTTGAGTTTGTCTTAAAATTTCTGTTAGTTACTCACCACATTAGAAGCACTGGGGGAAGCACCTTTCTGCAGCAGGATCTTCACAATGTTGAGATGACCCATAAATGATGCTACGTGCAAAGGGGTCAATCCAGACTATAAAAAAGGAGCACAGAATTAGAAGAATTAGAAATGAATCAGATATAGAAATTTATTAAAGCATATAAATAACTTTAGATGTATCAATTAGAAATTCATATTTGTGATTTGCATGCATTACCTCAGTCACAGCCTCTAATGATGCCGAGTGTTTGAGCAGGAGATCCATCACACGCATGTGGTTCTTTTTACATGCAATATGCAAAGGCGTAAAGCCGTTCTGTGAAAGCAAACCAATAGTTATCATAACTAAAAAGATAAAAAGCAACATTGACTTTTTTGGCTTGATAAACTGACCAAGCCCTATTTGTGTAAGATTGTCACTAACCAGAGCCCGAGAGTTGGGTTTGGCCCCTTTGTCCAGCAGTACTTTGGCCATACGGTGGTGACCGCAGTGTGCCGCCACATGCAGAGGGGTAAGGTGGTCTAGTGTGATGTCATCAATCTCTGCATTGTACTGTAGAAGCTGCTTGACGCAATCCATGTGGTCCCCCTGTGCTGCCATGTGGATTGGAGACAGGCCATTCTGCCAAAAAAAAATAAAATTAGTTAAAAAAGCTTCTTAAACCAAAACAGGTGTGCTGGCCACACCTGTCCTCTCTTCACATTTTATTTACAAATAGAAAGGGCAAAAAAAAAACCCAAAAAACTGCAGCCACAACTCATTAAAATACATTAAATGTACATAACATGCCTCAACTGATGTTGAGTTGTTCACAGACACACAAAAAGTCGCTTAAAAAGAAAATGTTTTTGAATACTTCATTTTTTTTGTTCCTGTGTGTAAAAATAAAACATTTAACAGAGTTAAAGAATTCTCTTGATGCCTTAATGTGGTTTACCTTAGTCTTTGCCTGAATGGGAGCTCCATGGTCCAGCAGGATCTCTATAATCCTAACATGACCATTTCTGGCTGCACAGTGCAGTGGAGTCAACTCATCCTGGAAAGAAATGAATGTTACTGATTTAGTTAATGAACCATCAAATTAGGAAAAGACAGGCAGAGCTTTGGAAACTGTAGAATAGATGACTGCTGCACCTTGGTCTTGGCATCAATCTGCGCCCCTCTGTCCAGCAGGAGTCGGACCATAATGACATTTCCCCGTCTGGATGCAATGTGCAGAGGAGTGATACCATTCTGTAGAACAGACACAGTTGAGCTTAAACAAAAAATGAAGAGAATAGAGAGCAAGTCAGGTGACTGACCTTCAATTGCCATTAGTTTGCCCATACCTTTGGGGTAAAGTTGACATTGGCTCCTCTATTGAGCAGCAGTTGAGCTACATTCAAGTTTTCATAGTGTGCAGCAATGTGGAGGGGTGTGAATCCAGTCTGCAGGGACACATCAGAGGAACAACAGGCCACTTTCATTACTTTTGCATTTAAAAAACAAACCACACAAACACAGATTTTCCTGTTCCTTTTCATACACACACCTTGCTTAGTACATCAGGATTGGGGTCGTTCTGCAGAAGCACTGCGGCTGTGCGTGTATCATCGTTGCGTGCCGCAATGTGCAGTGCGGGGAGGCGGACCTTTCCCTTGGTGCCGTAGTTGATGAGCAGGGCTACAACATTTTCATGCCCCTGCTGAAGAGCCACGGCGAGAGGAGTGAATCCATCCTGCAGCACACCGGAGAGAATTAGAAGAGAGGTTGACTGGTGGAAGGGAGAATAAGAGCAATGCAAGGAGAGAGGCTAATGAGAACAAAACGGAATGAAAACACAGCGGGTGTGGATCCGCAGAGATGGGGATTGAGGAATTTGGGAGATAACTCTTTAAAATGGCTCTCAGCTTAGTGGTACCTCAGTTGGAATGCTCTGATTGGCTCCGTTCTCCAGAAGAAACTTCACAACCTCTAGATGGTTTTCTTGTGCAGCCATGTAGAGTGGAGTGAAACCCTTCTGTCTCAGAAAGACACAACAGGCACGCCCACACGCACAGCAGCAGCAGAACAGACATGAGCACAGCAACAGAGACAGTCACAGATGCACACAAGGATGTAGACAGAGAGGAAACAGCAACACACAGAAATATTGGAACAGAGACACATGTTAACAGATGGAATTGCAATAGTTACTACAGTGGTTTCACAGTAAAGTTCACATAGCAAGCCTGAAGAGAAGCCTCTGTGAATCCAGTGACAACTGCTTTGAAGGCAGCTCCGTCTCACCTGGGACTGAGCGTTGACATTGGCCCCATAGTTAACCAGCTCTTGGACCACCTGCTCCTGCCCTGCCAGGGCTGCGATGTGCAGGGCTGTGTTCCCTTTCTGTTAAAACACAGTGACATGAGAATAGAATCAAACAGTCAGAATAAGCTGGCAATTTTAGCTGGTTCACTGCCAACCTAACAGCGACAACAACTTAAGGTAAGAATAAGAATAACGTTATTGATGCCAGAGGGAAATACATATGTCTGCAGCAAGATCTTCTCATCTAAAACATTAACCATGTTTCCAAGAAATGTTATCTGATATGAAAACATCTGTTTTTTTGTTTGTTTGTTTGTTTTTTCAGATTCTTGAGGAGTCTGAGATTGGCTGCAGCACTTATTTTTATGGGATATTTTACCTTTGTGGTGGTTTCCAGTACAATCCCATTGTGGAGTAGCTCCAGCACCATTTTGACGTGGCCTTCTTTCGAGGCCAGATGCAGCCCATTGAGCCCATTCTGAATGAAAGGGAGAGAAGAGTAGACCTCACACTGAAGGGTCCTACACACACTATGATCAGTTTTCTCTAAGTTGAAAACCCCCCCCAAAACCAAACAGACAGTATATACACACAAACACTTGAGGGCCATGCCAGCTGACACAGTGGTTTGTTATCACAGTGACTGAAGCACTCACAAACATTAGCATGCACATACTTACACTGGACACCATGCATGCCGTACTTTCAGAATCAAAGTGGTCATTAGCAAAAACAGTGTCTACAGGGATGAAAATCAAGATGAAAAAAATATTTCATTTGATTAATGATGATGAAAGTAGGAGGAGGTGGAGGAAGAGGGTGACGGGAGGGAGATGGCAGGCCGCTGGTCTCGTGGCTGGGAAGAATACGAGCCGTGTGGGATAGGTCTGACCTCACACAGCCTTCCTTCAGCCGCACAGGACATGTGAGGTTGGACCTTTCCCACACCACTGATATTATTCCTCTGAGTGGAGAGACCACAGCACACCATCACTCTACTGCAGACAGAGGAGGGAGGGAAGAAGGGGGGAGGTAGGTGTTGGGGGGAGGAAAACCAAGACAAAAAGGAGGTGAGTTAGAAAACAGCACATAAACAGGGAAAGCGAGATGGCGGTGAAGCAGCTGTTAGACTGAGAGGGCCAGAAAACGAAAGAAAATATAGTGAGGGAGGGGCTGGAGTGAGGCAGCGTGCTGGTGAGCAAGCCATGGCAGAGGTATCCACACAAAGAAGGAACAGTTAAGCCTCCACCTGGCCAAGCTCCCACAATACTGACTCGACCACCAAGGTTTAAGGGACAATCTACAGCTTTTTTAAAAAAAAAATCCTCTCATTCTCTCCATGTTCCAGCAACCACAACACAAATAATAATAATAATAATAATAATGGTTTACATTTGATGCTTTACTTCTTAGTGCATGGAACTTTTGAAATGTTAAAGCCATGTGCAGAAACTGGAAAAAGTCTAAATTTGCTACCATCGAACAGACAAAAGAGCATGGTTGAAAATAAGATATAAAGCAGACACGAGTTTTTCATAAATGTCATGAATAAATTCCACATTTATGGACTTTAACTGAAAAACTGTAAAACAAGTGAAAAAGGAATGCTGTAGATTATCACTGTAGATCAAAAACATTTAATGCCAAACAGTAAAAAAAAAACCCACAAAGAACACAATTTCACATTGAATATCCACAATACAATGAAATGAAATTGTGTCATTCAGGAAAACTCGCCTACCAAGGTATCATGGTTTTTCTGCATGTAGATAATCATATTTTTAATGAATGGGGTGTATCCCTTTCCCATTGCAGTGGAGTTTTCTAATAATGCCATTTTATACAAATAAACCTGTCATTATGTGGGTTCTACTATGGTGACTGAATAGCTCTCACAAAAATCCTGACAGAAGCATTACCACCAAATAATTAGAACGTGTTGAGGGCGCCATACAGTAAGTGAATGGACGGGAAACCATGACTAAGTTAGATTAATGAGCCATAGTATTCTCTTGTGCGCACATACAGGTTTTTGGCCAAGTTTCTGTAGCCTGAGGGCCTCAGTCCTAGCCCACTAACACTATCTCTTCCTGGACACTCTAGAAACAACTGTCAGCATAAAGGAGGCAGGATGGAAGAAATGGGGCAAAGGAAAGCCCCTGCCCCATTTATTACCTCCTCTGGAGACCCTGTAAAACCCGACCTGTCACCTTCAGCCACTGATTAACAGTGTAACTGAGCATGCACATACAGCGCGGTGGATGACTGAGTGCATCGGCAGACAAAATTACAAAAAACAGCATAGTAGTCATTTTAGCGACTTCATGCACACAGGACAGTCATAACATGTACAGTACATACAACAAACGGTGGTAACAGAGAAAATCTGAGTAGAACATAATTGGGTTAGCAATTTGATTTTAAACGGCCCCACGTACTTGTTACATCAATTGCACTTTAACCTATAGAAGTACTGCAGGTACTACTCAGTGTAAAACTGAAAAATAACTAATTTGATTTCATTTTTTGAGATGTTGTCAAACTGTACTGCATTATCAATTCACACTTTTTATAAAGTGAGCAGTCCACCAGTGTCATGAAATTTAATTTAATAAGTTAGAAAGCAGATATGAATCCAGAAGACTAAAATCCTGGCAGGATTTGAATGTAATATGAATGAAAAGTAATAAATAATAGTTCTGTTTCTAATTTTGCTGTGCACTCTAGCACAGTACGTTTAAAGCCCAGGTTTGCTGATAAGCAAAATTATGTAACATGAATTAAGAGCCAAGAATACCACGTGTAGTATGAATAAAAGTGACTGTCTGGTAGTTCGAAATGTTTGCCAGTCAAGATATTTAATCTGGTGAATGAGCACTCTCACCTGATTGGCTGTATTTATATCAATGCCATTTTTAATATGTTCCAAGGCCTTGTCCAGGTTGCCAGAACGGGCTGCTCGGAGAAAACTGTTGCCAGCATCTGCCTGCAAGTAAAAGAGAGAAGGGGAAATAGAGGGATAAGGGGTATAAGAGAAAGTGAGAGACACGTAAAAGTAGAGGAATAGAGAGGGAAAATGGAGAGAGAGACAGAGTTTGGTTATTTTTTGGAAAAATGCACTTTAATGACTGAGCGCGATAGCATGATGGCAGTTGTCCATCAGTTTTCCTCTCATTTCACTCCTCCCTTGGGTATTTTGGACAGTGCAGTTTGAAAATCTGCTTCTGCACCTTTAAATGTGTGTGTTAAAGGGTTCGGTGAAGCGCGTTAGCTCCAGAAACCTCCAAACTATTGTCTACAAGTCTATCTGTTACTCAGGTGATAAGGCAAGTGTGATAGTACCAACAGTCTGTGTTGTACAGTATTTGTTGTGCCAGCAGATTGTTGGCTCTCTGTTTGGAGTCTGTCTATGTGTATGAGACAAAGAGACAAAGGTAAAAGGAGAAAGGGGAGAGATAGTGTGAGGCTTTGGTGAGTTCTGGCTCACAGGCCGGCACATGGCACGTCTAGTGTTTTTGTCTGTGTTGTTTTTTTTTCCCCTGTGTCTGAGGGCTTCATGCCTCTCCCGGGCAGGAAGGCAGGCAGAGGTGCTGCTGAAACAGGATCACTCATGCGGCACAGGGGGAGAGCAAAGGAGAGGAGGAGAAGCAGGAGCAGAAGTGACCGAGGGAGAACCGCAGGGAGAAATTTGACTACAGCAAACCCCACACCTTTTCATTTCATTTACATAATCTCCTCTCTTGGCTATTCTCGCCCTACATCCTCTTTCCCATCTAAACAGACATCTCAACGTGCTGGACAGAAAAATAAACAGCTCTTTACTGTATGCGTTTGCACAAACACAGATAATAAATTCATTCACTGTACAAATCCCTCATTTTCTGTTCCAAAAGAAAAACATCAATGCTGCTGGGCACCACAAAAGATGTTTTCCTCAGGTTCATAGCACAGTGCTTTAAGCTGTGTTGACTATTGTTGTGACAGGGTTGTTGGTCCTCTTTTGACAGAGAGAGGGAGAGAGCGAGGGCAGGCCTGGGCAAAAAGAGATCCGCATGCCTGAAGTAGCGGCATAGCAACAAATGACACAACGCACCCTCAGCATGACACCAATGGCACAGCACTGCGCAAAGAGAGAGGTCACTTTAACCAAAAAAAAAAAAAAAACAAGAAAAGAAAAAAGGAAAAAGGGGAACGACAATGGCAGGGCAGCTGAAAACTTAAAAAGCCGCTTCCAGCTGATTGTGGAAGGAAAACGATATCTGTGTTTCAGTCCCTGCACATCAGAGATGAAATCTATACAGTGGCAAAGTTTCCATTTATCAGATGAACCTCATGCAGTAAGCAGCACCCTGAGTGCAAAGTATTAAATACTGGGCTTCTGAGTACACTAACTCCTCCAGAACCATTTGCTTCTGAGACACTGTCCTTTGAGAGGCCTGGTACTCTTCAGTACAATGCTTCTGAGTCATACATGCATATGTTTTAACAGGCAAAATACTAGTTAGGTATTCCCCACACATGACAAGACAAATAAATAATGGCTGTACTGTAAAACAAACTGATTTATAAATGTATGATATTTAGACCCTACTTCATTACAGTTATTATATTTACAGTAAATATTGAAAGAACATCAAAAAGCAATAAAAGAAAAAAAATAAAACAATGCAGCTATAATTAAGAATAAGTGAGTTTCTGTTTCTAGACTGTCCGTGTCTAGTTGATGGGTTTCAGTACTCACAGTTGCCAGCTTAACTTGGTTCACCATGTTCACCATCTTCCTACTGAGTTAATCCAACACTTTCTCATCCTTGTTTCACTTTGAAGAAGAGAATAACCCACAAACCTCTTCCCTCCTGACAGCTGCACAGTAAACTGACCTCAGCACACAAACACCTGTCACCGGCGTTCTGATCACCACACTACAAACAAAACTACATAAATCCCTTCATACCTCTGAGTATATAAAGTCTTTTAACAGAAAGAGTGAATGTGCAAATTCAGTGTAGCACCTAAGTGATGCTCTTTACATTATATTTTATTATTTCATGTAGAGGTTGTATGTGTCCCATTGCCCATGTTTCATTTTGTTAAGCTTGCACATGCCATCTACGCAACAGCTAAATATAAATATCAGAAGGTACAAGTTGTACATAATGTAGCAGAGTGCAGACTGTTGCTATTGAATGAGAGGTTTGCAGATTCTACCATGGTGACACACAGAGAATCCTCTCATCAAAGTAAGGCCAAATACAGCTGATGCAGACACAATATACATGGTCTCATAGCAAACGGTAGCATGGTAACACCACAGTGACCTATAGTGACTGAGGCCCCTCTACAGTTGTCCCCCCCCCACCCCCAAACTCTTCCACTCACCCCATCGCTCTCTTTAAAGTGAGTCTTTCTTAGTCCTGTGTGTTCATGTATGTCTGCATGTTTCTCTAACTATCTGCTTGCGTCAAGAAGTGAGTGTGTGGTGTGGTGAGATAAAGATGCAGGGTAACCACACCCATCTCCCAAACTCAGACACAAACAGGTACAGAGCTCATACGCAGAGCACAGAAAACACAGATAGCCTAAGAATCCTATGTGGTTTTTCCTCTGTTGCATTCTGCTGGATTGTGTTGTGAGTTAGATGAATGAATCCCTCCACAATTATTCCCAAAGAGAACGGACAAACTCACGGCTCCTGGGCTGTGCAGAACTGAGCAGGCACATTAATCATACTGCTTGAAGCAAAAGAAACAGACAATAACCTGTTTCAAAGCTCCATGGTTAACATTTGCGATATCAACACATATTATTGTGCAATGTGCATGCAGCTGTCCTCAGGCTGAGACAGTGCAAGGCTCCTTATAATGAAGCTCAAAATTACCAAGTAAAATGATTCCCCTATCATCACTCATCAGAGAAAATCCTCTTCCCTGAACTCCCCTCGCCTTGTCCTTATCTCGGCTTTTCTTTCCTGTTGCTTTCTTTCCCTCTTCTACCCCCCTGCTCCTTACATGTCTATCTCTCCCCCTTTCAGTTTCCTCCTCTGTCGGTGCTGCAGCAGACAGGATGACATCACCCCCTCGCCAGCGGACTGCAGTGTTCAAAAACTCAAAGTGTGCATATGTGCTTGTATGCGTGTGTGAGGGGGAATGCCTGATATTAATGTCCCATCCACGAAGACCCTGAAGAGTCATTATTTTTACAATAATTTCACATAAAAGGGTTTGGTAACAAGTCTGAATGGAATCAAAGTCAATATGTTTCTAAGCAGGAGAAATGAAAGAATGCACGGCACGAATGGGAAGACTGGCTGCTGGAGAGAAGCAGATGCTTATAATAGAATGCTTATAATATCTCACAGTAGAGTTCAGGAAAACAATTCTTCACCTACAATAAATCTGTAAACTATTCACTTTTTATCTCTTTGCAGTTGCTGTATGAAATCAGTTTGTGTCAATAAAATAGTTCTATGGAAGTCAACCCGTCTTAATCATTCGATTACTCAACTCATTACACCTTGTCAGCTCAACATTTTATCATTTTTCTCAGCAAGTCTTTACATTTCAAGGGATGATTTTTGTGATCTTACAAAACGATGTTGTCCAAGATAACCCCAAAGACAAGCACCCACACTTTACATTCCACGTAGAGGCACACTTGAGTCAGGTGCATCTTTGATTTGATTTTTAGTCTGACAGAAACTAATACTGCACATTTGTTTTTCTGTTTGAATCTGTTAGTGATCTTCTGAGCCCTCTTATTTATTTTAGGAATCATTGATTTGTTCTTGCATTGCTGTTCTTCCAGTTTAGATTGTTCAGCCCAAATCTGAGCCTGGGTTCACTACTGGACAAAAAAATAAATAAAATAAAAATAATCTAAATATTTTACAAGAACAATCACCTGGCAAATCCTGGATCTCTTCCACTGAATGTCAACAAAAGAATCTCTCAGCCAAAGATCAGAGACCTATAACCTGTTTCAGAAAATCTCAGCATTTCTATCAAAATTAGCATAATATTTAACAACACGGAGACACATACCTCTCTCTGACACACACACACATACAGCTATGCAAACACCACAGTGTGAATCTGCAGACACAGCACCAGGTGCAAATCATAAATATTTTAAGTGCCACCACAGCTATTTGTGCTACCAACAGAAAGGTGAAAATAAGGTACGTATGTTCAGTATGTCACAAGTACTGCTTTACTTGCAATAATTTCCTGAACTTTAACCAACAATAACTGAGTAAGCACACCAAACTCTAGATATTTTTCCCTCCCTAAACTCAGTGTCTCGTTTGAACTAACACTGGGATCTGGGAGTTTCTGTACATTTAAGGGGAACACTGAAGAACGGATATGGAAATTCCTGCAGAATGCTTAAACAGCCATTTCGACACTATTTTCTGCTGACTTGCATTTGCTCAGAAAATCTATTTTTTCCCCCTCAGTCCCCCCTTTTTTTTTTGCACTCTCCCTCTTTGCCTTCATATCTCCAGAGTGCTCGAGCAGGCAGCAGGTTGTTTCTGTCTAAAGAGCAAATGCAGAGTCTGTCAGATGGAGACCCTCAGGACTGCTGAGTTATGGGCACATTAACAGGAAATGAGTGAGAGGGGCACTACTGAGATGAAGCTGTTACATTCTCCAACTCAACTCCGCTCTCTCTGTCTGCATGTAAATGTGTCCAACCATTTGTCTCTCTGCGGATATTCCTTGTATATGACAAAGCGCATTGTCTCATTTTTACTATTTACTTTCTCACACTCCCTCCCCCCTCCCACCCCGCAGCCCCCTGTTTGTCCCTGCCAAACTCATTGATTGTCTCTTTATATTTGGCCCTGCTGAAGCCTCTGCATTTGTAGATGAGATTGTCACGGTTATTATCGTCATGGTTATTGTGATCTTTTCTGATGGATGACAAAGAGGGTAAAAGCCATAGGGTGACCATAAAGTTTGCAACTAAGATATTATAAACATCCTGTGCTTCACTGCACAATTATTGTATAAAATATAACCATCTGCCAGCATGTTTAGGAATATATGTAACTATATCCCAGGTATTGGATGATCTGAAGTCTATTTTAATTTTAAAAAAAAGAAGATAAAACACTGTTAAACACTATAAAACTGATTTTGTTTAAATCTTTATTGTAAACTGCAGTATTGCAACTGAATCTGCAGCTGCAGAAACCCAGTAAACATTATGCTGTAGGGACTTTTTTTGTGTGTATTTTTTCAAATACTGTTTCTATTTTATCACATTTACAGTACAACTCAGCTAAATTTTAGTTTGAAACATTGCACTTCTCACCTCAGATTGCATTTATTTAACTTTGTTAGTAACTAGTCACTTTTTCCTGATTTTACCTACAAATTATGTCATAAATTTATACAGGCTTCATGTTTTGTTATAAATGTAACTACTGACACAACAATATGTTTTAATACTGGAACCAGTAACAAGATTAAAATGCTGCCTGCATGTTAAAAATAGCAGTAACAGAAAACAAGAAAAAGACTTTTCTATATGATACAGTCTTAAAAGTATAGTGTACTTTGAGTAAATTTTTAGCAGTCTTACTGATAATGAAAAGTAGCCTTAACCCTAACCCCAACCCAGTGGTTTTTGAGAAAAATAAAGGGATTTTTTGTGAAAATAATCACATGGTTTTCTAACTAAAATGTGTCAGTTAGAATGTGTATTTATTTATCTATTTTTGTGCCCTCATTGTCAGGACTCCAAAAATCCAATATTCAGGTAAGGGTTTCTTTTAATTGTCAATGAGGACTTTAGGGAGGTTAAAAGCCCAACTTTACTTTGAATATTTTTACCCTGTGATAATTACTTTTTACTTATTGGCAGTTCAGTTTGGCAAGCTATAATTGTGCAGAGATTAATACAGTGCAACATGTGAAAAAACTATAAGACAGTGGATGATTCTGGGAAGTTTAAACTCCACTGACTGCATGGTAAAACTACCTGTTGTTCATCCTAACACAGATAAACTACAAATAAAATAGTCGCATCATCAATAATCACTTATTCTATTACCCCAGGTAAAATCTAAGAGACACAAAATGAACACACAAACTCAAATAGTAAGGCCTTGTGAGTCTGTGCCCTGTGTTTCCATTCCCTGCACTGGGTCAGTACATGAAATAGTCTGTAGACTTCTGGAAAGCTCTCATTAACTGACCCACTAATCAGTTTTACTGACCTCTAGTTTACTTACCGCAGCTAATCCGGGTACAATCTGAACATCAAACAAACAAATTAAGCCAAAAACAAGATTAAGGATGCAAACAGAACATGATACACACCCACACATATACGCACTTACACTAATCTTGGGTGCACATGCATGACAACTCTCAAAGATACTCCCAAGCAACTAAGCTCACTCCCACATCTAAATAGGTTGTTTTTCCAGCACTCAATCACCTCTATAGACTTTTGATTAAAACCGTATGAAGTTGATCTGTATTCCATACATAACAGATCAGTTTCTCAATAAGCAGAATAAATATTTACTTCTTCAGGACTTGTATTTCTTTTTCTCTTCTTAAAGACAAGGACATGTTCAGGACTGAAAAGAAGAGGCAGTGAAAGCTGCATCAGGGACAAGTGTCCCAAACAGTTAATGTGGACAGACAGAGAATAAGAATGATACTTCGCAAACAGACAGCCAACGGCAAGAGACGTGTGCTGAATAAAATGAGCTAAAACAAATACCAATGCATCAATATTCATGTGTGAGACAAAGAAAATATGAAAGAAAAGGATTTAAAACTGGGAGCAAAGCCAGTGAGAAAAGGTGCTGGCCCGTCGCTGTCTGATGTGGAAGGGTAAAGACGGGAAGCGTTGACAGGTGCATTACATCAGAGAAAATGCAATGATTTTATAGTAGAGCAAAACACTATTAAAAAAAAAGACAGCAAAAAGAGTATTAGAGAGACACACAGTTGGAGACAAATCACATGAAGAGACAGGAAGAGTTACAGGACAAGAGAGACAGTAAGAGTGTAGCAAGAAGAAGGTGAGACAGAGAACAGCAGAGTCTGTGTACTCACTCCAAAAGTGACGCTCTTGACTGGCATGCCTGTTGGCCCTCCACTCTCTCTTTCTTACGTTTTCTGTTTCTCTCAAACACACAGCTGTCTTTTCTGTTGCCCCCTGCAAGTGCTGCGGTACAGGGCACGTAGACCCCCGTCCAACCAACGTAAACACAAAAACCACTCACTCACAAAACACACGCACACACGCACACACACGCCCAGACACGCACACTTGAGTAAGCATGGTGGGTGGAGAGACTGCATAGGGTGGGGGTTGAGGGGATGGGGGGCCCAGGGGTTTATCTCTGGAGGAATGCTGCCTGTATCTAAGGACACACATTTCACATGCAGCCAAAAACAAATGGGTACCCCACACTCTGCCCGTGGGTTTCCTGCCTCCATCCGTGTTCCTTCTGGCTCCATTTCCACTCATATTTAGAACAATCCTTATTTTTCTCATTTATCCCACCTATTTTCTGCCCTTCTTCCGTCTTCCATCACACTCTGTTCTCCTGTCCACCTTTCACATTTGTTGCACCCCAACACTCTGTGTCACCCCAACTTTATCCCTCCTTTCTCCTGTCCCTTCTTGCCCACATGTCACGCCCATCGCGGTGTCTCCTGTATGTTTTGTGACAGGCAGACAATCAATTTTTTTCACGGACCAGGCAATTCCAGAATAGTGCAGAGTTACTGTGGCGAATGGGTGTGTTTTTTCGGAGTGGGTCCGTTTCAGTCTGCGAGGTGACTTACAGTGACAAAGCGCCCGGTGGGGGGGTTGCTGCCACCGCCCAGTGACAATGGGCCCAGACACATGCGGGTGGGGGGAGCACGGAGGGGCCAGGCTCTCAAAAGGCCCTGCCTCTTTTAATAAAGCGTCCGTCATTCCTCGCTTGAAAGGACCTCCTTTTCTCTGCCTCTCCCCTCCTCTCTCCCTCTCCTGGCTAAATGCTGGGAAAAGCACATCGCTGCCAAAACCATGCAGAGAGATAAATGCTAGTAGGAGAGATGAAGGAGGGGGTATAGCAGAAAGAAGGCTATACACTACTCAGTACCACTGGACCGTGACCTGGGCAAAAACATCACGTGGGACATCTCTGCTGTCCACAGAATTGAGTTTGGGCAGTGATGAGAGCTCCACTGAAAAAGAATGTTGAGGCACTGGACTACGGGTACTAATGCCCATGAAGACATAACAAATTATCCCATGCTTCTCCAAGAAAAGGGACTGCAGCTCTAACATCAGCGTCCTCTGGCCAATCCAGCAGAGAGTAATGCAAATCATCTGAGAAGAATGATAACTTCTCAGATCCTTATTGATAAGATTTTTTTTAAGGTGTGGCAGAATTAAATGAGAAAACCACCTGAGTTTTTCTCAGCAGGTGCATTCGACCCCAGCCTAAAAGTGTCATTTGTTACTGGTGAGTTTGATATTAAAACGTTGCTTTCTCAACTTTTCATTGTCCAAAATTCCCCCAGTGCACACTGAGAACCAACATTGCAGTAAATCCTTAAATATGTTGTGCCCACAGGTTAACCCTTTCCAGCCCAGGGATGCCTGAACTGATAGCAGGCCATATTTTGTTATTTTTACAAGGTTGCTGTTTGTGGAAGATTCAACAAGGACAAATGTGTCTTAATGTATAGCTTGCATGGTTTAACAAAATCAGTGTTACTGACTCATTCTTACATGGCTGTTATTTACTCTGCATCTCACCATCCAAATGTCCAATTTGCAGGGTAACAGAGATTATGGGATGGATTGAAACTCACAGCATCATTTGTATCTAGCCTGTAACTCTAAAAAGAAGCAGGGATCTAACTGAGAGTGGTTTCAGGTCACTGTTAAGCACAGGCCACACTGTTGTTCTGTAACAGGGTTGATTTAAGTTTGAGACGGACATGCCCTCTTCACCCTGTGTCAAGCTCCTCTTGTTTGCAGGATAAAGGGCTGCGACTGTCCACGTGTGCTGCCTGTGGTGGTTTATTGCCTGTGTCTTGATGCTTCAGAGAACAGCGATCAGAGCAGAAAAACTAGAAGGCAAAAAATGTAAATAAATAAATTCAACACAACACTCTATCAGCTACCTTTAAAGAAAGCTATTGCACTCCTTTCTTCAGCACCTTATTCACTATTTCACATCACTAACTTAAATTTAGGATTTTAAGATCAAACATATCAGTATCCAACACCCAAATCTCAAGCATCCTCCCTGCCAGATTAAAAAACAAAAAAGACTGCATACATATGCATAGTAGCTAACAGAATTTACACACTCTCCAGGCCAACTGAGGAGGTGGTACTCAAGTAGCAGTAGGAACTATACACATGGGAATCGGAGATGATTCATTTGGAAAACAGAAGGGGAAAACTTCTATTTAAAAAACATAATTAAATAATTATTTGAAGAGCAATATTTCAAAAGCAGAAAATAAGTGCATGACTATCAGTCATAATGAAATACTCTATACTATATTCTCATTGAATTTCAGTGTAAAGTAATTTCTGTGTAAGGTACACTGCTTCAGTTTGCCATAATGCCCCTCTAGTGGCAGCACGATGATCTGCAGCTTTCGCCAGTAGCAGCTTCAAATCAGGAATGGGATGGGTCCAGCTGATGCTGCAGCCCTGGCAAAAACCTCACAGTCTCTCACACACAAGTACATACACAAAACACACACATTCAGTGCTTTATCCTATACTTCAGCTCCTCCTCACATTAAGCTTGGGTGGCTTCTAAACTGAGAAAGGAGCAATTTAATTCAGCATTAATAGCAGCGGGTCTTAGCATGTGTGGCTCACTCCCATATTGTCACGCATACCGTTGCCCCAACAAATGCACATGCATCTCAACGTGACAAAGCCAGACTGACCTGTGGAAGACAAAAAACAGGAAGTTAGAAATACTCCAGGAAGGATAGCAGAAAAGATGAAAGCAATAGAGAAGAATGACAGCAGCAATATGTCAGCACAGGACTAGGCTCCCATTAATCTTCATAAGTGGAGAAGCAGAGTTGGGGAAATACACAGGGAGGATGTGCAAGAGGTGAGAGAAAGCGAATCACTGTGGAGAGAATATGTCTTCACAACTCCACGTCCCCCTCTCTTGTACGGTGCGTACACAGTACCTGAGCTCTTGCTGAGAACACAGACTGCATAATTTAAAATAAAGGGTCTGACCATCAGTCACAACCGGGCTCGAGTCAGCATCAGACAGAATCTGAGCAGCCAGACCATAATTCAATCAGTCTGGTTAATAGACACAGAGGTGAAGCGGCCTGAGTTTTCAGACTCTATTCAGAGCTAATGTACTGTCCTGAAACTACAAGATACAAACTCCACTAGGACGACGAGTTCACCTGCCAATGTTGATATAACTCAATTAAAGTCGGACATAATGCAATGATGTTGTAAGTCCCTCAAGAATATGAACTTCACTGTTCCTCTGAGAGGAGAAGAAGAAAAATATTGCATAGTGTTTTGTTGTTACTTAGCTTCTGTCTTTAATGTCAAGTCATTTCAGGGCTTTTTTGAGGAAGGTTACAATGTGGCAATAAGAGCCTATAATTATATAAAAAAAAACCCAATAACTAAAGTTCTATAGCTCAAATCAGCAGCTGTAATTTGAGGAAGGTCTGTCAGTGGAGCTGATGTTGAAGTACCTGTAGAAAATCTTACTGAATACTAATGCTTTCGGTCATATTTCTTTAATACATTTTTATTATATATTTTGTCTTTTTGGCAAATTAATAGCTCAAAATACCCTTTATTGCCAAAAGTATTTGCTCATCTGCCTTCAGACGCATATGAACTTGAGTGACATCCCATTCTTAATCCATGGGGTTTAATTCAATTCAATTCAATTTTATTTATATAGTGCCAAATCACAACAAACAGTCACCTCAAGGCACTTTGTATTGTGGGTAAAGACCCTGCGCACAGTGGCTCCCATGCCTTTCTGCACTATGCTGTTCCGCATGCGCTGTATTTCAAATCTGTCTAAATCTTGCAGTAAATCATTAACATTTGTACAGGGACAGTGACATTTTTAAATATTTGTTTTGGCTTGCAGTCTCATTCAACACCCTAGGGAGTGTAAGCAGCAAGGAATCAGAAGATGAAAGAGGGGATGAGAGAGCAAGAGGTCCACTACAAAGCAGAAACAAAGGGGTCCACTGGCAACCACAGTGATAAATAAACATGCCTAGGGAGCGTCAATGAGCTTGTACTGCAGTGGATTTATGCACAATATCTTTATTTCTAGCACAGTCTTGTTGACAGTATGATGGCATCTTAATCTGTATTGCTTTGCTAAGTCAGAAACCCCCAACCCCCAACACATAAACTTCCTGTCATTATGTTATTGAAACTAAACTGGCAGGGTGACTGCCAACAGCAGAGAAGGACCCATTCATACTTAAATGTACAGGCTGATCTTAATTTGAAAATGAATACATATTTGATGTGTGTATCATGCTATTTTCCATTTCAGCATTTAATATCTTGCCTCAGGGGACAGATGTTACATTTAAAGGACACGCTCTTATCAATCAGTGCAAGTGGAGTCCAAAGAAGTCAATCACTCAGCTGCCTCTACTCAACAACTTTAATGCTGCCTTACATCTACAGATCCAAACACACACACACACACACACACACACACACACACACACACATGCGCGTGCTCACAGAAATACCTGCATCAACTAACACCATACCCACAAATTCACACGCTACACACACCCACACACACACACACACACACACACACACACACACACACACACACACACAGTGCATTACATGCAGGTGCATAACACACACTCCTTGCATTCAAAACACACACACACACACACACACACACACACACACACACACACACACACACACACACACATACCCCAATCAACCACAACATTAAAACCACGTGCCTAATTTTGTGTCAGCCCCTGTCATGCTGCCAAAAAAGGGACAGAATCTCTGGGGTTGTCAGGCTGTGGGATGTTGTCAGTGGATTATTTGACTCCTGTGGGTTATGGGTTTGGACCTTTGTGTTTTGGGCTTGTTCTGACATTCCTAAGGATAAGCAACTGGATTAGGATCTTAGAAGCTTGAAGCCAGCTTATTTAAGATTCTTAGGTCTATTCCTCAAGCTATTCCTGATCATTTATTGAGTGTGTCAGAGCTCAGCGTTCTGCTGGGGGAAGCTGCTGCCATAAGGGATCTGCTTGGTCTGCAACAAGTGGGTAGTTGGTAGCACATACCAAAGGAACGCTGCATGGAAGCCAAAGCAAAAATATTTTCCTAAAACTGAACTACTGATACTCATTTCTCCTGTCTGCGGTTTTAATGTTGTGGTTGAGGGGTGTATGCAACTCACAGCAACCTTCCATAATGCAAGCATACAATTCAGGCAGCGGTATACTCAAACTAAACAAGGTCGTGCAACGTATCATCAGACCATGTTGGTGGGGAAGTTTATGTGTTTACACATTTTCTTAGAACAGTTAAAGCCGGTTATTAAGGTGGGGTGAGTATATTATAAACTGGATGTACAATCAAATGTAGCAAATACAGTATGCTAGTCAGTCCAAACTGTTGGCTCAAGGTAGACACACATGTATGCCAAGTCCTATTTGACATGCTTTCTCAGGAATCAGGTTGAGGTGGCCATAAAACATTAGAAATGAGTCAGAAATCAGAAATACATACTGATTGCAAACCATACTGATAGGTTGTTCATGTCTTGTAGATCTTATATGTATAATTTTATTCTGATACCTAATCCAGACAGATGTAACTGAAACCATTTTTTAAAATGTGATCTTTTATGTCTAAACTTTACCTTCTGGTAGAATTGACTAAAATACAAGAAGAGACTTGCAAATAATGCTATGACACAATCTACTGTGTTTATTAACACTTTTTCTTTTTATGGTGAGGAATGAAAATAAAATGCTGCTATATCGTAACAAAATGCACTTAGAGTGTTTGCATGTGTTTGAGCATCATATAAAAATGATGGTACAGAGAGCAGAGATACTGGATTTCCTCTCCTGGTCTGTGCTGAACATGAACAGGGTTCACATGAAAATGTCAAACAAGGAGATTCTTTCTCTGAAACACTAAGGAGATGTGTCCTGGCCAGTGTGAATATATATATAGTCGTTCTCTGTTGGCTCTATTTTTAGACTGGTCACCAGGTCTTCATCACTGATAATTCTGACAGGGTGGGAGCAGGATGGGTACACACTGAGGACTGTGCCCACTGTTAGACCTCCTGTTTATGCACCTGGAAAACTGCAGCGTAGCGTCTAACAAATTTTTCATCGCAGAGAGCTTTCAGCGGGCATTTTCTTTTGGAGTATACTTCCACCTTTAACCATGCACTCTGTGCATTCGCCTTAAACACATGCACATGCACGCATGCATGCACATTAATTGTTGCCCACTTTCACTCTCTCTCCGCTTTTGTCAAGTAAACATACACACAGATATATGGTAATGATTTCTAAGAAGCCTTTGGGTTTAAATGGAAAAAAATAAAAACAAATACTGCCACTCAAAAGGTCATCCAAAGTAAAAAAAATCAAAAAGAAAAAAAATGATAAAAATAGTGAGTAAAGGTACATGAGTCATGAAGGGGATCATTTGAAGGCAAATCATACCAAAGTTAGTCAAAATAAACAAACAGAGACCTGTATACACTGGTGGATGAGAGGGGTCAAGCCCACGGGGGTGGGGGGTGGGGTGGGGGCTTGAAAAAAGCTCCAGAGACAAAAAAGGCGACTGGACTTCTTTTTGTTTCTTGAAGACGTTTCACCTGTCATCCGAATTTCTTCTTAAGTTCTCAAAGAAGAAAGCTAAACATCAAGTAGGAAGCGTAGCCTTATGCTTACTCTGTCAGAACTGTATATTTATACTTATATGAAGGAAGAAATATCTTTTTAGATTTATAAAAATGTGCCAACAGACTTTATGAGGGACTAAAAACATACATTTTCACAGTGCTTACTCCATCATAAATGTGCTAGGTGTGGCCTGCATTCAGAAAGTCATTTAGGTGGCAGTTACTCAGCTTAGTACGGCTCCATTGAAAGTATTCTTTGTAGGCCAGATTGTTCCAGTGAGGGATCTCACTATAGCAAAAAGCCAGAAATGATCAGTTCCTAATGGGTCAGCAAGACGAGGAGAGTCCTGCTCTCCTGTCTTCTCTTTAGCGTTGGGCTAAGGCCAACTGAGACATTACACGACTTCTGCAGTCTGGCACAATAGCAGTAAACCTTTAATCTGAATTCTGTGAAGCTGGTATCAGTAACCCTGGGACAAAAACGAGAGTTACAATATTTGAATGCGCCGTGGCCTTTCACATGTAAATTACACTCTGCCCCCCTAGCCGAAACAAATTACAGCCAACTGCTGGTGGCTCGATATGAATGGGCTTCCTAATGTAGCCTACATCTACAGTGGGCTGGGGAGCAGCTGGAAAAGAGAAACTGAGACGGAGGAGAATTTATGTGACAGAGCAGAGTGTGACAGTTTGCTTTATTTCATATTAAATCTACAATGCAGCCGTACTGTGACGAATGGGGCTTGGCTCCCAGAGCATCTGTCTCCAAGGACTCACTGAGGGGTAATTAGAGCTGTGGGATGATAAGGGATATTCTCCAGCCCAGCCCTAGTAACTATCAATAGTGGCACGGGGGTTGGGGCCTTTACACAGACCTTTGACATCTCACAAATCTGTGTACAGGAGGGGGCAGGGTAGGATGGAGCGTTGGATGAAGGGTTGGGTTTTTGTGTAAATTACATCAGCTCGGGGTAAGAGTCATGGTTTGTGGAACCTGTCTGAGATTTAGGGAGAGTTTCATTTCACCAAGCTGCTGACTGGCCAATTTGCATGATGCTGCTTAATGCTTTTCGGACTTAAGAGTAGTGTGAGCTTGCAGCAAAATACAACTTAGGCTTTCATTTTTGTAGCATTGGTTCTGCTGGTTAATGTTTGCTGAAATTAGGTCTAACCAGATAACAAAGAGTTTTTAGATACTCTGAATGTGGATGTCACACTCCTACATGGCAAACGTTCAGATCAATACTAATTGCAAAGCATGTGCCTACATGAAGTAGTTATTCTGGTTCACTCAGCACATAGACTTTACATTGAGATGACGTCAGTGACAAAAAATTATTTTTCTAGGCACCAGGAAAGTTTTACAAAAAAACAAAACAAAACAAAAGTGGGGAAAAAAGGAAAATTGCTGCTGGCCAAATTGTGACAAAGATTTACTGTCATCGTGTTTAGTTCTAAACACGAGAAGATTAAATAAAAACTTCCCAGTTGACCTACTGTAGTTGAGTTGTGCATGTACAGGGGTGCAGCAACATATGGTTTCTCTCCTGTTCATTTATATTTATTGCAATTCCTTGAATGGCCTCCAGAAGTGAGTCAATCCAACTTTACAGCAGAAACCTGTTTACAGCTTGGTGGAAAAAATGGTTTTGAGTCTAAAATAAAAATTTCCCTTTGTAACAACTGTACAGTGGATCAATTATTATTATTGTTATAAAGACCTGTTAAAATTGGTTATTTAAGACTGCATTAATAGATGAGTGGCTGTTCTGACAAACAGGAGAATGCTAACTGTAGCTGCTAGCCCACTGCTAGAATTCCTCACTAATTAGAATCACTGAACTGGACCTCTTAACTGTATTCATGGTGTTGGTGTCTTTTGGTGCCTTTTGATGCAATTAATTGACAAGATTTATTACTATGATATAGAGGCAAATTGTTAATCAAGCTTGCTGTGTTAGCCCGCTAGCATTCCTGGCTCCTAAAATCCAACATGGTAGTGGCCAAAATACAAAAACTCAGGCCTTTTAATTTGCTAACCAATGGGTGAAGTCACCGTGGTTACATCCATCTTTTATATACAGTCTATCATTAAACTAAACCAAACCATTGGTTTGTTTAGAGCCTGTATAATCAGAATGCTCACAGTTATTGCTTTGTTATGTTAGATTTTGTCATTTTTATTACATTTTCAGATCTACAGTTTTAGAGAATAAATAAGATCAGTGATATACTAAGTGAACAAATGGTTGGAGCAACAAAATTAAAACCAAAGTTGCAGTAAACTTTAATGTCCACTAGTTAGGGAAGCAGGCGTCCTGTTGCAGGGGTCTGCTTTATGGAACTGACACTAACCTGACAAACACTACACTGGGTTTATATGGACATGGACAATAGGTCTAACAATATATTTATAGTCATGGCAGAGAGAAATAAACAAAAAAAAATCACCTTTCACACATTCACACAAAACATGAAAGAATATTGAAAACAATAAAGGAAAAATACAGCTGGCCAGTGCACACGCATTCAAGAGCATCACCAAGGGAAAGACTCCATATTGTTGTATGTTGGGCTGTTTTTCATGATGGCTTAAATTCACCCGCGTTTGGTGTGTTTCCTTGACTGTGTTCAATGTGTTCAGCTCTTCTTTTTTAAGTTATCTGCTCTTAAGTTGCTGCACTTCCAAATGGTTTACACACTTAACTGTGTAAGAGCAGAGAGGTTTAACTGAGTTTCTGTGAAGGGTAACCCAAAAATGCTCCAAAGTGTTTGGGAGCAATATGGAGGTAAGGAGAGTAGCTTTAGGAATTTCACACGAGAGCAAGGGGGAGCTAGGATCTGAGGGGAAATCATCAGGGGCAAGAGTCGTCTGGAACAAGTTTCCCAGCAGCCTTATTGCATTTAAATGATCTCTCCTCCAACATGTGACAATGGATTCAAGATCATCTACTGTATGTGGTGCAATAAAACCTTGGGCAAACCTATCCCAGACTGTTTAAACAGATAAAAACAGACAAAACACAGGAACAGCACATGACAAACAGTGACATAGAAAATACACACAGCACAATACACAACACTGACACATCAAAGGCACGGGCAAAGGCAGGCAGGCACGACCACAAAACCTACATCACAAGACAGACATTCATACTTTCTACTAATACACAGACTGAAGCCGTGCAAGGACAGAAAAGCATGCACACAAACTCACAGAACAAAGAGATCAACCCCCAACCAAAACACATCCCTGCACGCACTCTCTCTCTCGCTCTCTCAAACACACACACACACACACACACACACACACACACACACACACACACACACACACACACACACACACACAATCTTAAACTAACCCTAAACACAAACACAGAATGACACACAAGCATATTTTAGAAATCAGAAGAACCCACAGGAAAAATACTTGGACTGCTGTCTGTTATCTCTACTGTGAACTGTTGTGCAAAGCATTTTTTTTTTTAATAGCAGGAAGCATAAACCTATTTGTAACTTGTATGAAGCCTATGAAAAGTATGTCAAAGCTATATTTTGCCCGTGGACTCTTGCCTTGTAATATGCTGCTTGAGAACATTAATTTCAGAGAAATCACAGAGACGATGTAGAGATTAATATTGATACAGATACATACTAATGTTATATATAATTATGTGTAACTAAAAAAGAAAGAACGCAAAACAATAACACACCAACTCAAATAAATCAAAAACAGCACGTTAGTATGATACGTCAAGCAAAGACAGGAACAAAGAAAAAGCTCCAGCCTGATCCCACGACACCTGACTGAATCAGCTCACATCACAACGGCAACACTAGAAAGTCAAAGGAATCAGAACTACAATACCATAAGCAACACATCACAAAAAACAAGAGAGATAAAGATAAAAAACAACAACAACAGCAGAGCAACAACAGTGACACAACTTTAAGTGACAGATACAACATGGTCATAAATACATAATATATATAAATACATATAGATATAAAGAAATAGGAAAATCCAGATATACGTGTTGCAGATATTTACTTCATCATCATAGTGCCATACTCCTTGGCCATCCGGCATCTCAGAGCTCACACTACTGTCCTGATCGATTAGCCAGCGATGCACGGCGTGGGCCTAAAAGGACATACGACATAAAGACAGAGCCCAGTTAATCGCAGCAGTGAGAAGCAGAGATGGAGAGACAGAAAGGAAGAGGGAGGGGAGGGAAGCATAGCGGACAGAAAACAATGACAAGGAAATGAAAAAGATTCAAAGAGGAACAGGTGAACATTAAATTGAGACACAAAGAGGAAACAAGGTGGAGGGAGAGGAGGGAAGAGAGCAGGAACTGGAACCAGCCCACCCCACCCTGCCCCACCCTATCCCATCCCACCTTGCTTGTCGAACCCCTCCTTCCCCCAGAAAAAACTAAAGAAACTCCCTGTGGGAAACAGGTCAGGTTACGATGAGTGGTATGAGCAAGATGTAGCACGACACGAGGTGGGTGGTAGACAACACCGCTATGATGGCGATGGAGGTGGGTCTGGTGTTGGTGGTTTTTGGCTCACAGATGGATCAGCTGTGTCACTGTGGAAAGCTGCAACTTACACAGTGGAGTGAGTCAGGATTCCTTTATATCACACTTGTGTAAATGGCACCAGGACAAAACAGTAGTGTACTTACCCTAAACGCTCATATAGACATGTGTAACCACATATGTGCCGTACAACGCCACAGGGGAAAAAATATGAGCAAACAACATCTTTAACACAGAAAGAAAAATAACATACAGACACCGTGATAGTGTGTGTGTGTGTGTGTGTCTGTGTGTGTGCTACCATATTTCAGCACTTTTTTAAAGCAAGGAAACATCAGTTTACAAATGCAATAAATCCATAAAGGTAGGAAACAGCTAGAGTGGTTTAACCAAAGGTAATTTAGAAAAAAGCCAACAAAGCTATGCAAACTCTTGAGCAGATAACCAGATAACAGATTTTTTTTTTCCAGGAAGGGACAAATATCTGCTCCTGTCAGAGAATCAGACTGCAATAAAAGAGACAATTTCCCAAACTTCCCCAGACAGACAGCCAGAACGACAGCCAGACCATGAGATGTCTGCTTAGACTTCTTCAGCTAAGATTTACACCAAACACACACTGCAGCCAGTTCTAGTCCCGGTCACCCTGAAACACACACACAGGATCTTACACACACACACACACACACACACACACAAGCCCCATCTGTTACTCTTGACTGTTGTCGTGTCAGCACCAAAAACAACCAAACGCAGCTCCTTTTGAGGCTTGCTGCCCCGTTGTGGCAGAAATACTTATCAAAATTTGCAATGGGGTGAAATCGCAGAATGCGGGGATTAATTACCCTGTCATGACTGCCACTGCACATTTACTATTTACTTTACGCAAGCAACTTTACAGTTTTTAAGATGCAGTGATGCAGGCTGTCATACCATTGGGCATTTAGCACACAAACTGTTGCTACTTCAATACTAAACACAAGGAGAAAGTGAGGATATTACATAACCACATACAAGGGTGCAGCTGTCAACACACACTCTCGGATGGCTGTCTTGCCCAAACCTTCAACAAATCTATTCAACTTCATGAGATCTGTAGCCTAACAATGCAGACCGGCTCCTGTAAATCTCACATTGATGCAAACTTAACTCTAACTTTAAATATAACATCAAACCACAGTCCTAATTCTCAGCCAAATGTATTTTGGCTATTTTAGCTGAAACTTGACGTTAATCCTGATTATAATTAAACTGAAAACCCAAATTCTAGCCTGCACAAATCCCTTTAAAGGGTAAAGAAACAAACAAACAAAAAAAAAGATTTTCCTCATTTTTTTTTGCATCTGTCAGGAATATTTGATCCAAATGAAGACAGATAAAAGAAGCGCACAGTCAGACAGACACAGAGGGAGCAGGACCTTCTGCATCAGGTTTTGTGACCGCAAAGACAAATGCTGCTAAACACACAGCAGGGAAGAGGACGGCAGCACACAGGAATAGACAGTCAGCACAAGGGTACAGTGAATCAAATGGTGACAGCAGAGGCCAAAGCCTCTGTTAGAACTCCTGAAAATAGACAAAACAAGCAGAAAAAGGCAACAACAATGTACAACCAGAAGTCACTGTAATAGCTTAGAGCATCCTTTTAGACTTTTTAAATGTTTCTAGATTTTCACTTTGCATGAGTCACCTATGAAAAATATCTGCCGTAATGGAGCCTAGTCTCAGTCTGTACGTGTGAAAGCAGGTGTGAAGGTGATTGCTTGCGTATATGCTCATGTTCATGTGTGTGTGTGTGTGTGTGTGGTGTGTAGACGTGTGGATTTGATGCATAGGGGCGTCTACTGCAGAGTTTGTGGTGAGTTACTGAGCGTGTCAGCTTAGAAGAATAATTGGATTAAGTAGCAGACGGCTAGTGATGACAACGAGAGGGGGTTGAAGGAGTTGAGGAGGCAGAAGAGGAGGAGTGGGGGAGACAAACTGAGGCAGAAGGGGAGAGAGGTACTGATGAGTAAGTATAACAGGCCACTTGCTGTGGAGCCTCTGGGAGCCTCGGGACCGTGAACAGACACGCAGAGGGAGCTCAAACCGTTACGCTGCAGATTAGAGTAATAAAAGAACAACACTCATAGTCTCTGAACAACTAACTAGCAGCCTCTCAGGATTTAGCATACTTTACATCAAACGCCAAGACTAGAAGAGGACAACTGATGTGAATCATGTAAGAAAGAGCACATATTTATTTGCTTTCTTTATAGCCTTTTAAACTGGTACTGGAGCAGGGTCACTCTGGAGGCTTTTACCCCTACACATTTGCAGCTTGTCCTTCACAGCGTCAGCTGTAGAGGCAGGACCGATCATAAAATTTATGACAGGAGCCAAAGGAAACAGGATTTCAAGTCAAAGAAAGTGTCATTTAAAAGAGGAGATAAACAGCACATAAGAGAAAGATTATTTGATGTTTTGCTTGTCACAAGCATTATTAGTAGCACAGTGACAAAGATAACTGCAGGAGGAGAAGAGAAATTGAAAAAAAAAGACCAGTTTCAATCAACAAAGTATGGGAACAGAGAAAAAACTTATTACAAAGAGGTTTACAGTCAATAGCAGATGAATCCACATTTGAATTTACAACCCATAAAACACAAAAATAACGAACAAACCAACACAAAAGCAGCCTAAATCAATATAAAAACATTCATTACACTTACTTTTATTTTGTCATACAGTATGTACAGTTACCTTTACAGAGCCACCGTCTAGTAGACTAGAAGAGGTTTTAAATATACAAGAATTCATCAATACTTTGAACTATTTATGCAGTCTGATGATTGCTTTAGGGAATTACACTGTCACTGTTGCCTGCATCACCAGTCAATTAATCCAGTCATGCAGGCCTTGTGACTGGTCAGAGACTCCATGGTAACCAACGATTGCCAGGGAAAAATGAGTATGACCAGTTGTATTTGGAGGATGTTCCTGGCAGTTGTTAGGTGAAATGTTGTGCTGCACCAAAACCCTTCCTGCGATTGCTGTGGTTGTTAGGAAGATGCTGCAGTTGCCTGTAGTTTACATCAATGAAACTTGACTCGTCAACTACTTGCAACTTTGGCAATCTGCTAGCAACCAAAGCAATCACGAGAACGTTTTTGGTGCTGCTCCTTCTTTGTGGCCAATTTCACCCAGCATCAGCCTGCGATCTACAGATGTCACTCACCAACCAATCGGGGAATACACATTTTTCCCTAGCAATGGGGAGGTTGCCAAGGGGTCGTCGACTGGTCTCCAGGCCTGTGTGATTGAGCCCTGAGTTACAGTTCACATTGATCCTTCTCTCTGTTTATGAGTTATGGCAATGAATAAACATCCAGAAAGTAGAAATGTATTGTGAAGTCACAGTGATCAAGATATGACTGAAAAAGATGCAGAGTTGTTGAAAATATGCAATAAATAGCATGTATCCTTCTGGAGCTAAATAAATGTCTCAAAATCAAAAAGAAAATCATGATTTGTGAGAAAACATTTTAAAACCGCAACGCACATAACTTATTTTTGATATTTTGAATCAGTAATCACTTTAAAGATTAAGTTTTCTCTCGCTTCATGATCTCAAAATGTTTATGAACGAAAAAACTGTAAAGCATTTGTAGTGTATGAACCTGAGCCACAGAAGCTTGAAAGAAGCTTTTTCAGCTTGCATGATCTCTAAAATTAATGAAAGCAAAAATCAAGTCAAGGTGCTAAAAGACACCATAAAGGACTGCAGCCAGTTTCATTATTCATGATTTATAAAATACTACATAACTAGTTGAGCTGGTGTTCACTCAGAGATACACAGAGCTTTACTTCATTTTAGTAAGCATGCTACACAGAAAGAGAAGCTCTCTGCTGCTCAGTGAATCTCCACTTCTTCAGTTTCTCACACTCCCTTTGTGAGAACAGTACATATGAGCAAAGTACCGACTCATTAAGAAGCAAGCACCTTTCTCAAAACAACTACTCATTGTTCCCATTTGTTTTGGTCCTGCAGTGCAGCAGCTTCTCTCTTGATCGTCCACCTTCCTGCCCATTATCCTCAAGTACAGAATAAATGTCAAGTAATCAAGCTCTTAATGTCATGGGTCAACGTAGGCCTATAGTTCCTTGTGAAAGGCTGACACAGTATCTAAACTAAATGGATCCCTACTAAATAATTCAAACCCCGAGACAAAAAAAAAAAAAAAAGTTATAAGAAGAACACATTTTCCCTGAGGTGGTGGATGGTAGAGTGCTTCTAGGAATCCCATAATACACCTGATTTATCTGGTCTCCAGGTCTGATTTCAACAGGACTTAAATGACCACAGCAGGAAAGACAGGCAATATGAAATGTTATAAACAACACAAGGTGATTAAAGAAGAGAAATTAGTGTGTAGAGCTAGACAAGTACACAAGTGGGAACAGGCTGAACAGGAAGCCTTAGAAAAGTGCATTAAAAAGTTAAGCAGTTATAGAAGCATTTTTTTCCCAGAAAGGCTGGCTGTTAAAATTCTGCATACAAATTCTGATAAAATATCACACATGAATTAATGCAAATACGCTGCAATCAACCAGGCATATCACCAGTTCTTCTAAGTTCCTATTAAAGTAGGAAAGGCATGCTTAACAATGACATAAAAACAATTCAAACTAAATGTAATTTTTATTTATGGTCTCACAACTCACACTACCAAATCCCATGTGTTATGTACTATATGTTGCACTGCCCTTCCAAAATACTGTCATTAAGAAATATTTTTGCCACAGTATAAAAAAGACAATCCTGTAATCAACTCAAAATAAATAAATAAAACATTGCTGCTTCAAAGAACTGGCCAAGAGGTTTTACATGTAAGCAAGCATAAACGAGTGCAGATATAGAAGAGGAGTCTTCCAAAGTAAGAGAGTAAAAAGTCCACACAGAGAGAGAAGGAACAGGAGAGTGCTGCAGATCTCAGCCTGATTAATAATGCATTACAGGGAGCTGCCAGCTCTGTGCCCAGCAGCAACGAGCCTGAGCTCTATCAGCAGAAGAGAGGCGCTTTCTGGAGGGACACAGGTGGAACCGCCAGGTGGGATGAAAGGAAAGACTGGTGCAGTCACCTCCACCTCTCACCCCTATCCTCACTTTCCATGTAACTCTCCATCTGGGTTCATATTCTGTCTTTGGTGCACACTGGTGTGTAAGCACGAGCAGAGTCACTCTCTAAATCCTTTAGTGCCCACTTCACTCTCATTCAGTTTTCATGAAGACTGAGGGGACCACAATATTAAGCACTAGTGATGCCTGCAATTGTCAGAGCCAGTGCAATAGAATCTATCACCTGTAGCTTCACTTATTTTTTATGTCTTCACATAATTATCTTTTCTTTCATCAGAATGGTTTTTGTATTTCTTGTATAGATGCAGCAGGCAGTGGACAGATAAACTAAATGGCTAACAGGTGAACTTAGTGGAGAATTAAGCAGTTACAAGTCAGGTGTATTCCTCTGCAGCTGGTGCTTTATGATTACGACTGCTTAGCAACTGCATGAGGTGATAATATGTCAGTGTTTTGGGCACCCCAGATGTAAAAAAATAAAGCTTGCATATTCAAGCAAAGCTCCCCTACTAGCCATGTACTGCAGTTGTGTTTTCCTGGCTTTGACTTAGCCTTCACTATTACATTTAATTGCACTGGACTGCATTACACAGTAAGAAGTCCCCCTTTCTGTCAACACCTTCTCAATTTTTCCTGTCCTCCTGTCTGCCTCTGACCCTATGGAGGTCAGAGGTCATCAAAGCAGAAAGATTACAAAAGATTAGGAAAGAAAGATCACAGCACACAGACTGCAGACTACTTTGATGTTCTCCGCTGAAGAAAGAAAGTGCACCCTCTTCTGATCTTCTGCTTAGTGCCAAGTTTTTTTTTCTCTGTCTCAGACTGGGGGATTGTTGAGGCAGTAAGCAGAGGAGTCTGTTTTAACAAAAATGGCTTTTTGAGCATGGGTATGAGTGACAGCCGCATGCCTAATGTAAACAAATATAACATATTAAATATTGTATTCCAGGCAACTAAACTGTATAATATTTTCATGTTTTGTGGGCACACTTGTGACGTATAGATCAAAGTTTTGTTAAAGAAAGAAGGGATAAAAACAAAGGAGACATGAAAGTGAAAAGGAAGCTATTTTAAATTAGCTTATGGGTTTTTATCAATGACACGACATACCCCTCCCATCCATTTTTTCCTCTTTTCACTGAAAACCGTTGCTCGTCCATCACAATTGTTTTACCCAACGTTTCATTACCATAATAAAACACATGCATGGAAAAAAAAAGATAAATTCAAAGAGACAGCGCAGCCAAAATCCTGGATTTGAGAGGCTTATTTTCATCTTTCTTTCTTGTCTTCTATTCTTTTATGTTGCTCTTTTCTTTTCGCTCAGAGAAATGGAAAGAGACATGCCTTTTCTTCCAGCCTGTGCCTCATTATGGTGCTTTTCAGGTCTGCTCTTTTGTATGGGGCCAGCCCAGAGCCATGCACATGCATAGCAGAGCAGCCGGTGGATTACCCAGACTCACGTCAACACTTCGACAGAACCACCTACCACTCCAGCGAACGCCCCTGCCAAGTGTACCATGAATGTTATATGCTTTAATAAGTGTAGCCAAAAAGCGATGCCAAGACTAAACCAACAGGAGCAGCAGCTGTACTACAGACATCAGCGTGGACAATAGATCTACGTCTTTAAACGAGGGCACGGCTATCACAGAATGCATTACATTTCAACGATAGTCTAGTCACACAGAGCATCAAGTCTCTAACTGAATGCCAATAAGATTAGGTTTTTTCTTTGGTCACTGAACAGCCTCAGGTCATTGTCTGCTTTGAAGCTTTCAACTTATCATACATGGTCAAATGACACATTTTAATAGAAAAAATCTTGAGGCAATGAAAAGCAAAAGAAATGATAAACTCTTAATAAATACATGTGCTCAGTATAAAGTTAAAAATCACCCTAAAAAGCAAACAAAAAGACAAATATTCCTGATACGTATTCCACCACTGAGACACATAACTGTGAATTTATCTGTGAGAGCAATTTTTTATGTGGTTGCAAGAGACGCTTCTCACATTATGATGTGGTTTCAGGCAAAGATACCCCCGTGTAAAGCCCACATAAAGCTGCAAAGAAAGCGGTCGATTTCTAAAGAAAAAGCTGTAGAACCAATAACATGTTACCAAAGAGAAAATGTTACCAACTAGCTGGTGAAGGCAGAGATTCATTTAACTGCAAAAGCTTAATAATGTGCTCAGAGCAAAACAGAGCAAAAACTAACCTAATGAAAGTGTGATGTGCAAAATGACACATTTTGGTCTCACACACTGCTAGAAGAAGAAATCCTAGGCTGCATTTTATAAGGGTATTTGTGCATGCTCTTTTTTCTGTGCACATATTCTACGTGTGCACACCTGTGTTCAGCAGTTGGCCAAATACAGCAGGAGATTTTGATTATTTATCACAACTGCACGATCACCTTCTGTGGCTTTCTCCTGGGACAGAGAGACGGATTCTCGCTCTGTCACTGCTACATGAAATGCTCGTTAAGCCCTTTAGCTGTAGCAACTGTATGCTATTGTTTCAATACAAACACATACACTACACAGACACAAGTACATCTGCGCATGTAAACACACATATGGTCACTGCACATAGAGCATATTTACACAGTTGCTCTAAAATAAGTTTTGGACTCACAATTTTAAGGAATTTCATATTTTAAGTGTTTCTAACATTCACACTACCATTATTGGAAAGAACTGGACCTATTTTGCTCTGCATATCTATGTATGACTCCAGGAAACATCACTTGAGGCAAATGATCAGATTTTACACAGCTCCCTCAGGAGCCACAACAGTTTCATGCACACATGCTGTACCACTACCCATTCCTAAACACACTTTAAATGCACCAAAAGTAAATCCTGGCATCCTGAATTTTCAACATTCCTGAGACTGTTTGCATAATACAGATATAGGCAATAAGCTGACATAGATGGCTGCTGCAACGCTGTTAAGATAAAACTTTGTGAGCATCCTTGATTAGATTCATACTGGGGAAATTGAATCTGAAGGATAATATTCTCAGGAGGGAAAGGGACAAAAACAGCAGCAGCCCTTGAGCTTTGAGGGTGAGAGACAAAGCATTAAGTCCATCAAATCCCACAGAAAAAATGATTTGTCTTTCTAACTTTCCAAAAGAGAAAAGCCTACAAACTGGGCTCTTACATCAAAAACCGTGACAGGGAAAGAAAATGACTTTCAGAAAGCGTTAATGTGACACCCTACAAGTTTGATGAGAAGGTTCTCACCATTTCCATTGTTGTGTTTGTGTCTGTTTGGTTCATTCATAAGATCAAAAGTGCAGAGGTGAATTAAGACAAATATAACTCCTGGCAGCTGATCTGAATATTTCAGAAACTGCTGATCTAACTGGGATTTGCCTGCACAACCATCTCTATGGTTTACAGAGGATGGTGTGAAACAAAGAAAATGTCCAGTGAGTAGCAGTTATCTGGGTGAAAATGTCTTGTTGATGCCAAAGGTTAAAGGAAAATGGCCAGACTGCTTTGACATTATAGGAAGGCAACATTAACTCAAATAACCTCTTGGTACAACCAAGGGATGCAGAAAAGCATCTCTGAATGCACAATACATCAAACCTTGAAGCAGATGGGCTACAGCAGCAGAAGACCACACTTGAGGTTATATTGCCCACTCCTAATGTCCATACCTTAATGACTACATTTTGCCCATCTTCTGATGGCTGCTTCTAGTAAGATAACACACCATAATCACAAAGTTCAAATCATCTCAAACTGGTTTATTGAACATAACACTGACTTCACTGTACGTAGTCAAATGACCCCCACAGTCACCAGATCTTAATGCAGTAAAGCACTTGTGGTGGAACAGGAGATTCATGTCATGGATGTGCAGCCAACAAATCTGCACCAACTGTGCGATGCTATCATGTCAATATGGACCAAAATGTCTGAGAAATGTTTCCATTTCCTTGTTGAATCTATGCCATAAAGAATTAAGCTAGTGTGTGTGTGTGTGACTGGTGCACTTATGTGTGTGTGTGTGTGTGTGTATGTGTGTATGTGTGTGTGTGTGTGTGTGTGTATGGACAGTTGGGCCTGGGTCTGTGGCTTGCTGAGCCTTGGCACCTGTGGGACATGGTTGTGGAGGGGCCAGAGTTACCCCTCCCTACCCCTCCACGCTGCTCCCCGCTGATCGTCACTGCCGCCCCTGGGGTGTGGGTACCCGTGGGTCCCGGGATGTGTGGCCAGATGTCTTGGCATGGTTTTTGACCCGCCCCTTTGGCGGCTGTGGCCCGGGTGTGTCTTGGACCGACTTGGCGTTGCGTTGGTGTCTGGCCATTCTCGGGGCGCTTGGGGCCTCGGGGGCTGCATGCTCGGCTCATGTTGGGGGTGCCGGCCTACGGGGGGGGGGCTGCTCATTGCCTGTGGCTCTCTGGAATCTTGCCCTTTGGCCATGGGGGCTCTGTCTGGGGTCCTTCCCCTTCCTCTTCTGGGGTGATGCGCGGTTGCCATCAGGATGTGCGGCCTCGGGTCTTCTGAGCTCCTAGTGGGCTGTGGATGGTCTGGGTCCCCTGGGTCCTTTCCTATTCGCCTCTGGATCGCGGGGGGCATGGTTGCAGTTTCTTACCCTCATTATTGAGTACATTCCATGACAGAGGTGCATACACACACATTACTGCAAACAGCAAGATTGTGTGTGTATGTATAAATATGTGAATATGTGTATGCACGTATATCTACTTTTTTTCGATTATTTAAAAAAAAAAGAGAAAAAAAAGAATTAAGATAGGGCAGAAGGCAAAAGAAGTACAAGCAAGGTGTACCTAATAAAGTATCCAGTTTGTGCAGATGCACTATTTTGTAAAGGAAAGGAGACACATATTGTTTAGATGTTCTGAGGTGAGAGAAAATTCATCGCTCATCAACCCTTCCCTCTTACATTAAGCATCTCTTTCTTTTCTTCCTGCTGTTAAGGACTTTAGGGAGACTCCTCCATGTGACCAGCCCTGCTTGGTTTCTGTGAGACTGGAGTACTGCTGCCCTTGGTAAAGGTTTCTGCGTGTTTCTTTGTGTATGTGACAGAAAGGGTATCCCCAAACACATACATGGAATCATGATAAAAACACATGATTTTACATAAGAAAATTCATCAAGCTGTAAGGTGTGAGAGGAGGATGCAACAAATCATCACAAAACATGTCAGCCATTGTTTGGGCTGTCGGCGCCCAATTCTGCAGCTCAGTCAGATATCCACTACATCATTAAGTCTGAAAGAAATGAGATTGAGCGTGGCAATCTGTTTTTGAAAAAAATCTTCACAATTTCAGGATGTTATGTTTTGTCTGACAAACAGAATCAAAAAAAGTTTTACATTTAAAAGATGTAAAACAGAATGCACCAAGTAACACGGAAAACAGCTGGATCTTGGGGGCCTGACAAGTCAATTTTAATGACAGTTTCAGCACCAATATATTAAGTCTCACTTAATGCAAATCTGTCCTTCAACATTTTTAAACACAATGCAGTCAGATTCTCTGTATCAAGACAGAAAAGAAGAAGCAAAAAGTCATACTGCAAGTACAACCCTCGCTTTTTGTCTCTTTTTATAGTGCATCTCTCTTCTTTCTTTCTGCAGTCCTTTTACACATATCTATGCGCAGTATTGACACACACACATACACACACACACACACACACACACACACACACAGAGCTGTTGCAAAGCCATTTTCTGTGCGTTCATGAAGAGGGCACGTTGAGCTTCTCACTGCAGCTCTTCCCTGACTCTGTAGTCAGCACAAACGGCACGTGGCTTAAACCTACACCCATGTGAGAAACACAGACACACTCTCATGCACCCTTGGACATACCTTCACTTTCACCTTTGCATTAATACAGCCACGCACAAGCCTGCACAAATTACCTGCGTGTAAATCAAGTTGCTCATATGCAGTCACACACAGCAAGCAAACTGAATGCATCTAAAAATAGCAACCCATTGGCACCCCCACTGTCATCATTATTCCTTTCATCATCCCTTATCAGCAATGTGGGGCTCAGTTGTTGGACAGTCAAGCCGCTTTCATGGAGCTTTCCTAGTTGCCCCATTGGCACAGAGAGTGACATCACCATACCCTCTTTTCAATTCTTGTCCTCCATCTATTCTCTCTGATATTTCCATCTTGCATCTCTAAGCCCCTTTCCTTCTCTCTCCCTTCATCCTTTCTGTTTCCTCTCTCAGCCTACTTAGTGGGAATGGGAAACGCTGCTGAAAGACACCCACTACAGTGTGAAAAGAAAGATGAAGGAAGACAGAAGGTGACATTCCAGAGGACAACTTTTACCTTGACTTAGCAGACCTATAAAGAGACCTATGAGATTTCATAACATCAACTATAACTAATATAACAGTTAAAAACAGATGCATCAAAGAGATGAGACTCATGTAATGGTTCAATCTGCTTAAAGTAAGTGATTAATCTTTACAGTGAGCCAAAAATTAACACTAAAAATCAAAAAAAATAAAAAAGACATGAAATTTTGGTATTGATTGATGAACATCCAATATTGAAAGGCAGTCAGTATACTGACGTAAAATTTACCAAATGCTCAGAACTGAGACGCTAACATTGAATTCCATCCATCCATCCATTCATCCATCCATCTTCTTCCGCTTACTCAATTCAGCATGGCGGAGGCGCTGAGTCAGGCAGGGTACACCCTTGAGAGGTCACCAGACTATCACAGAGTTATATTAGACAATGTGGCTTCGAAGTGCCTTTAATAAATTATCATAATCATTACCCAGTGACATGGGTGAAACCCCCACATCATCTCCCTGCTCAAAACTGGTTGCGGTATGATGCCAAAAAGTGAACTGCAGACAGACTGATGTCGAGGTGGTTTCCACTTAGTCAGACTATCTCTTAGAAAGTGTAAAATATGGTTCAAATTATTGCAAAGAAGGAATAAATGCACTATTAATATGGTTTGTACATAGAGCACACATCCACAAGTCTTCTCCATGTATGCACACTAATATTACTACTATTACTGTTTTGTTTTGTTTTTTTAAAGAAGAAGAAGAAGAAAGAAAGAAAGAAAATAAACACTTTTGAGCTATTTACAGTTTTGCACATCTAAAGGCAACAAGTACTGACTGATTCTTTTGTGAGTTTACTAATGTGACACTTGGAGAGTGCAGTCTTCTGCAAAAGACCCATCTAGAAAAAAAGTTATCCAGTTCCAAAGCCAAACTTAACAGTTTCTTTCATTACCCATGGTTCACCTCCACAAGGAGTTTTGTGAAATATGGCGTGGAAAGTTTTCTCTCTGGGTGACAAGGCTAAACAAAGCAAAAATAACTGGCAAGTGAAAAACACCTCTTCAGAGTAACAAAACAGATTATAAAAATAGCTTTCACTTTAAAGTTATGTAGAATCTAATAGTCATAAGACTAATACATCACTCGATGGGGTGACTTGCAGACAAAATGTAAATCAGATTGAAAAACAAGATTTATACAAGATTTACTTGCTGATTGAGATTGATGGTTATAAAATAGAGTATAATGATGATACTGATTTTGCACCTGCAAAAGAAAGAAAAAGGAAAGGAAAAAAACAAGTCTGAGTCACTTTATAATAGCCAGAAATGATGCATGGTGCTGGCTCCAGGTGTGAATGGGCTCCAAAAGTAGGTTAATAAACCTAATGGTGAAAAATGATGTGACAATAAACTAACTGGCTGACAGCGCGCTTTTGAAGAAGTTTATACTTCCACTAAAATGAGGAACATCCATTTTATGCTGTCGGATTAAGAGTCTGAAGAGTTCGAAGTTCCAGCAAACTTTGCATCTTATGAACCTTCGATCTTTTTTCTCTCTCTGTAGTGTCTATGCCATTTTCTCAGTTTTTGGCCATCATCGATGCAGATCTTTTGCATGGTAGGCTTCAGAAATGGAACAGGCTCAAACAATTAATCTGAATGAATATCACAGTTTCTATAGATCCCTTTGTGGTAATACAGTCAGTGAACTCCCCCCCCCCATCACTCAGTATCTAAATTAACTTTCCTCCCTCACTATTTGAACACAAAGACACACATACAATAAGATCTCTCCACCGCTACACACCTGTGGCCTGAGAAAAAACACACTTCTGTTCTCACACAGCATATTTTCTCATTTTAAAGGAGACACATACCAACCGCAAAGAAATCCCTAACCCTCAGCAGAGCCCTCTGAAACAGGAAGAGAGCACTTGAGTCAGGATTTTGCGGGTAAGAGTGGCTTAAGGGGGTTGTCCAAGCTGAGGACATAGAAAGAAGCGCACATGGAAAGGCTGAGGTCAGTCCAATGGCTAAAGAGAAAGAAAAGCAGGAGAGAGAGAGTAAAAAAATTTGAGCATCTTAAAAACTGGAGAGCGGGAAAGAAAATGGGGGCACAAAGGAGAGGGGAGAGAGCAGTAGGTTTTTAGATGTGATGAGAGCGTACATTGTAAGTGAAGCTGTGCACGATAAGAGGGGTCAAGAGGGAGAAAAACAGCGAAAAGTGAAAAGGTGATACACTGTTGGCCCTACAGAGGGAACATGTTTTTACTGGGAAACAAAAATGTGTGGGAAAATACTCTGAAAATAAATTATGGGCTACTAGGTGCAAATATTTTGGATCAAAGTAAGTGAACTGGCAAATCAACAATTGGTTCTGTAATTCAAAACGAGAGAGGACACAGCATGCTCTGAAAAAAGGCACAAGCTGCTCTTGGAAATATCTAAGACACGGTACAACAAAACAACATCAAGATCACTGTGTGATGATCAAAGCAGGAGTGTCCCATTCAATGAGGAGAATAAGCAGCAGTGCTAATGGATTAAAATTCCCAGCAAATATGGAGATTTTAAATATCAAACTGTTCTTTTATTGTAGAGGGTTTAAACTGTGTGGAATAATAAAGGACACAATACTGTGCAAGAACTGTAACTGGACTCTTCTTACCAGAAAGAACAAGGGGGCAAACACAATGCCTTTAAATAGTTTTAACCTTAGAAAGATCACTGGCTGAAAATTTGAATAAATGGAGCATGAAGGAGGGTTGAATTGTCACAGCTAGTGGTTTGTGTGGATTTGTAGGGGAGAACGCAGGAAGCACCAGGTGAACATAATCAAGATAATCACAAGGAGGGAAGTAAAGCTCAAAGCAAGACATAAGAGGCCACTAACGATCAAAGAAATACAGGAAATAACAAAAGAACTAAAAACACTGTGGAAACATTTGGCTTACGATCCATCACAATTCACAAGTTGCTGCTGATAAAATGTCTTACACTGACTTTGACCTGTGTGCGAGTTTCACTACAATCTGACCAGTAATCTGGGAGGAATAACATTTTTTATGAAGTGTGGAGGGATGGATGACTGGCCAAACTATGTGAAAACCCCCTTTGAAAAAATGTATAGTGTGTAATTTTTTTTGTATCACTTACACAGATGACTGGTATTATAGAATTTCATTATATTTCTTTGAATGAGCAAAAACCCCGTCACACAAAGTTATGAGACTTAAACCAGTTATAAGGACAAAAAACTGATTTAACACAAAAGAATAATACCAACCACTGTGATCACCAAATGTCATCTTAATTGCTTGAATGCAGATAGGCCAGTGGCAAACAACAAGTATGCTTTTTCAATTATATGCTCACTCAACACTTTATTAGGTACACTTGTTCAACTGCTTCTTAGCACAAATATCGAATCAGCCAATCACATGGCAGCCACATGCATTTTGGCATGTAGAAATGGTTGAGACCAATTGCTGAAGTTCAAACTGAGCATCACAATGGGGAAGAAAAGTGATTTAAGTGACTTTGAGACCAGGCTCACCAAATTTTGCCTCAATCTCTGACGCGATATTCAAATGGTAGGGTCACAATTTGGAGTGAACAGCATGAAAGCATGGATTCATCCTGCTTTGTATCAAGATTCAGACTGTTGGTGGCGGTGATGTAGAGTCCTTTAGCGGCAACTGAACATCATTTAAATGCCGCAGTAGGCACAGGCCAATATCAACAGATTAAATAAGGAGGTCTACATATCAGTCAGTATCTCTCCGGATCATAAATGCCTATATGCATCTTCAGAGCCAAAGGACGAAACTCACCTCTCCTCCCATTAAATCATTCATGACCCTGCAGTGCTGTGGACCACACAGTGCCAGACCTGCCTCCACTAATCTGTCTCCACTTTGACAGTAAGCACACACACCATTACTGACTCATTGTTTTAAGCTCTGCACTGAAATACAGCTTCTTGGACAGCAATTACAAATGCTCATCCAAGAAGGTAGACATTCAGAAACTCTCAGTCCATCAGTATTTATTTGCATCCTCCTGCTCCTACTCCACACACCTGTATCCTCTGCTAGCCTCAGTGGCAGTATTTATCTATAGAATATGTCTAAATCCTCTCCTTGCTCTGATAGCCTCTTTCACTGACTGACACTCCCCACACTATCAATCAGCCTCACATCCATATTCATGAGGTCTGTGGTGACAGACTGGGTACCAATCCATGGGCATTCCCTTAAATACTGCCCTTCTATTTCTGTTAGGCTGTCCTTCCCTGACCCATGTGCTGAAGGCAAGTGAACCTTCAAACCCCTGCTGTCCTTAAATATCTGCTCAAACACATTTTTTCAATTCTGTATTTAAAACAAGAAGTCAGAGGAGAAGCTTTACTTACTAAAACCATCACCACTGTGTCCTAAATAATATACTGTAGTTATTTATAGAATGCACCCAAGTTGTATAAAGATGAGGCCATTTCACTGAGTTTATGAGGCAGTTGCATGATTTATGATTTAATGACAAAGAGGCATATTTTGCACCACATGACAAATGAATTGCATGGTCTAGATCATATATTGTAACAATATCCATTGATTTAATGTTGGGAATGGCTACATATATATATCCATTAGGATGTTACAATCAGTCATCATTCCAGTTAAAGACTTTTATAGAGTAACTCACTAAATATTCTAGTTTGCTGAGGTTTTGGGAAAATTACATAAATTTTTTACTTCTTTACCCTTCCATCTTTCTGTCTATCAAGCCCATGACTGAACGAGTGCAGAAATCTTTAATGAATAATTGATGACTCTGCGTAACAGTATTGCAGAACAGCGTTAAATTGCTGCACTGGATCAGAGGGAGAGGTGGGTGTGAACACAGCTTGTGTGTGTACTGCACACTCTGCTGGTATCTGGGGCAATGTGTGACACCGTGTGTGTCGGATAAGGATGGAGTCCTCCAGGCATCCCACACAACAAAACACAATCGATTCCTTGTGAAGGAAGTGCGAGCCCTTCACACTTCCTGTCCTCCCTCTGCATTTTGAAGAAGATCTCTGACCCAACTAAGAGCGAGTGACTGCATCATTTCGTGCTGTCAAACTGTTTAAGATTTCAACCAAGTCATAGTCAAGTTGAATGTAAATGAGCTCTGACCTTGCTCTGACCAGCAGAGGGAGCCAAGACTGGCTCATCCTGGCTATTAATCCATCCTCAAGGAATGAAATACGTCATTCCTGATAATCCAAATCACATACGCGTATTGGATGCCGTTTCTTCAGGCAATCAAGGACAAACATCTGGATGGCTTGCCAGACTACAGCATGACATCTAAGTTGTGACACCGCATTAATTTCAGTACACATCTCCCTGTAACTTCTATTGTTCTCAGACTCATCCATGCAGTAACATCTGACTGTGCAACTAATAATATTTCTCATTAATCTTGCTACCGAGGGAAACAGAATGTCTGAATTATTGTGCTGAGCCATACCCTAGGTGAAAACACACATAGGCATCCTTGGAGCCAAACTCATACTTGTCTCTTTGTTCATAGCTGTTTATTTTTGCACCCACATCTTTTCTGGTTTGTATATGTAGATAAAAAGAGCTGATTTTTATTTATTTTTCCTTTTGGACTGTTTTAATCCTCCAGTGGTTTAACATGCTTAAATTTTATAGTAAGCAAAATTCTTCTCTCTGGATGACCCTATATTTTCCTCAGGCTTGCCAAAGTTTAGATGAATAAAAGTTAAAATAGAAAAGATGACAGAGTGCACAATCTATGATGTGTGTCATCTCACAACAAAATAATGAATAACAATAAAATAATAAAAAAAGTTGCCTAGCATAAGAGTTATTTGGGATTAAAACTGTAGAAAGGATTTTCACTCAACAGAACTGCTTGCTGCACACTGGGCAGATTTTCACACTCACGCATACACCTCTGCTAAGTAGTGAGATATTCTAAGCACATTACACAACAACAGGGCTGAAGTTCAAGGATGTTACAAGTGTGTAAAAAGCAGGCATGTGAAACCCGAAAATAAACATATGATGGAAATACTGAACCGAATTCAAATTTAAACAGTAGACACTTAAAGTGCAAATCAATAATTTAACTGGTTTCGCCGGCTGCATGCTGTGAGGTTTTTAACATTATTATATCATGCATTCTGATACATTAATATTCAGCTCAATGTGATGCTTCAGATAAAATAGGAATCCTGTTAATTATAAATAGGTTATTAAGATGGCAAGGGTTTGAAGACCGGAATATGCGTGAAAAATGAGGAATCGGAGAAAGAAGGTGACGGGGAAAATGGAGCACTAAAAACACGAGAGCAAGTGTTGCGATAGATTCGATTTCATCAACTCAGCGGAATGCAAAAATGACTGGCATGAAGTGATGTCATGGAATATTGGGCAGGAAAACCGATGAATGATGGGAGAACAGCAAGACTGTGAGGGAAGTTGTTTTTATTATAACCTATAATAAGCTTCCTGAGCAAAGACAAATGCAAGAGAGGACATGGATGCCGTTACATTTGATTTTAAATTTACAGTTGGTAAATTCACAGTCAGTAATGTGGTTGAGTTTATGCACTTTATGTAAGAAATGTTAATTAAAGTCATTTTCTTTTCAGGGAAAGTGTTTAACATGAAGCAATTAACAGGGCAACAAATGATTATTTTCACTAAAGGCCCAGAATATTTTCTCAATTTACTCTTCGTCTAAAAAGTGTGCAAAATCACAATCAACCCCAGACACCACGGTGATGTCAAATATTTGGTTTACACAACCAACTGCCCCAAGCTCAGTGATGACCTCAATTTTTTTAAGAACAGATTGTACACTATGCCAAGTTTTTCATTAATAACTCTGGGAATCACCAATAGTATTTTTATGTCTGTCGAAGGGTGTGACGTTTGGCATTTTTTGTAGATTCAACTAAAGAAATGTGAACAAATTATGTGTTTTTGTGACAGACTGCTAGAAACAAAACAACTAAAGATACAATTTGAAACTGGGTAGACTCATATAAATTTATACTTCTTCCTGGAGTTGTTTATATACAGTTGATTAATATAATCGCAGTATCACTTTTTTCCATTACCAACTATGAATTGCATTTTATTCTTTTAAATGTGCAAAGTAAACTTTATCTGTCTATATTATTTCTACTAAAGAAAACTAAACTGTGTAGCTGTCTCCATCGATGAAGTCATGAAATTGTCTCAGATTCATTTTGTGAATCATTTTAGCTCAAAGCAGGAAGCTCCCATGAAATGGCAGCTCTGCATGCTCAATTTTCATATGTGTTTATATAAAGCTCATGTGGTAAAGCGCTTACAGCTGTAACACCAGGCTGTGTGTACCCATCTTAACCGTTATGAGCATTTACCAAAGATGTCCGTTATATGTGTTCAGGAGATACAGACATGAGCTCTTTGAGCTTTTTCTGACTACTACACCGTCTACATTTGGAAAGGCAGAAACCACAGCATCACTATGTGCTGATTTCTTTTTAAGTGAGAAACAGGGGACTACGCTGAGATGATATTTCAATCACAGAGAATATTTAACATGCTCTCGCTCATGCTTTCCCATGCTTTTCAACAGTATGTAGCAATTAAAGGTCTAAGCCTAAGGAGGTGCTGAGGCCAAAGTCAAAGTGCTCTATGCGCTGACAAATATTTTCTCCATTACCACCACACTAACTGTCCTGCACCGCCTAAGGCTACACTATATTCTGCTTTGAGTTAGACTGTGTAAGCGAGCGGGGAAAGGGTGAAAAGAATAGTGGCCACACAAGCAAGACAAAGGGTGGGTTGGTGGAGGAAGAGCTGTTTTATGAGTAGACTAGAAAAGGAGCAGAAAAAGAGATGAGGACACAATGAATGTAGTGTAGCCTGTATCTAACTCCAGCCATCAATAAAAATTAACAAGTCATCTTTATGGATCAGTCAGCCTGATCCATAAAGATCAGATCCTTCGGAAAAACCGAAACAAACAAACAAAAAAAAAAACAGGAGGACAACGTATCCATCTATGGTTAAATAGGATTTTCAGTGCTGCATGTGGTTGTAAAGAAACTTAAATATTGGATGTGTGAGTAAGAACATGTAACGTTACTGTGCCAGCAACATTTAAGGGCCTAACATAATTAGATCCGTCAGTGGGCCAGCTGTTGCTGTTCATCAGGGTCAGGATAGTGCACACACACACACACACACACACACACACACACACACACACACACTGCCCCAGAGTAGCAGAGAGATCAAGGGCAGGCGGATCAAAGTATTGCACTGCTTTCCCTTAGTTCATTGATAGCGGAAGTTTAGCCTCACTTTCCTTTAGAGAGGGTCTTTATGTCTCTTATGAATACTGGGAAAATCATCATTAAAATCATCATTTATTAAGAACAAGTGAGCTGTAGAAGTGGCCACAAAAAACAGGGAGTCCAGAAAGCTGAGTATTTGAGGACCACAAAGTGAATGAGATATCAATGTTTCTATCATTATTAGAAACTCTCTGCATTAACACTAGGTGGCGACATCCAACTCCATCACAGAACAGCCAACACTGTGCTGACTAAGGGCTGGCTGTCGGTAGATGTGTGTGTGTGTGTGTGTGTGTGTGTGTGTCAGGTCTATATGCATGTGTGCTTACATGTGATCAAGTAGGAGGTGCTGCTGACATTGTAAGGATGTTGCATACATGCAGATTCTCCTTCATCCTGAGCTGATACCAGTACAGTCACCAAGGACTGAATACTCTCCTCTTCATTCCAAGCTTATTTAATATGGTGTGGGTGTACACGCAAGGATGTATCCAACGTAGCTTAAACATTATATGGTTTCAAGCTCAAAAGTTTTACAAATGTGTATCGTGGGAGTTGATTATTCCCAGGTCTACCTACACCACAGTCCCATTTTGTTGCCAACAGAAAACACTAGGCTAAAAGTGACTCCATCCCCCCTCTTTCCTCTCCCTGTTGCTCCCTTTATCTCTCTCACATCTCTCTCTCTATAAATGTGGCTCTATAGTGTTTAGCACAAACTCAGGAAAAGAAAGAAAAGAAAGGGAGGTGTTAGTAATCAAATCCATGATCTTGCTGTGTTGCAATATGCTGCAAGTAACTGTGGCAAAGAGCAGGGAAGAGGGAAAGGGTAATATTCTGTACTGAGGCAGGGGAAATGATAATGGGATGGATGGAGGAATTTTCTCTAGCAGAGAGGAAAAAAAGAAAGGGGGTGGACACCTGGCTCTGCATTTACTCAAGAAAAATCTCTGGGGTCAGCCAATTAGAGGCTGGGCGACACCACTATCCTCCCAGCTAGATCGTAAATCCTGCACCACAAGACAACCCACGTGCCTATGTTCGATGAGCACACGGGCTCATAAACAGACACGCGAGCAAGAAAAAATATTAAACACATAGACACTTAGGTATTCAAGGTACTCGACAAGGCCGCTACCTATATCGGCCCAAACCTGTCAGATTCCTATGGATGACTTTAAAATGACTGCAACATCTTAAAATAAATTAGATCTTTTCTCATCACTCTCTCTACTTGACAATGACAAGCAAAAACCAATAGACTCAAATTTTCACTAGTACTCAGACTCTTCACTTAGAACATTGTTAAAGTAGATTTGGCAGCAATAACTGTCTTTTCCTGGGAATGATCCTATAAGCTCAGACCCTTCTTTCTTAAGTTTCTGTCATTCTTCTTGGTAGAACTACTCACACTCAACCAGGTTGAATTATGAGTGATGGTGCACAGACTTTTTTTGGTCTCTCAGGAGATGCTGGTGGGCTGAAACCACTCCTGTATTTTGCTGGTGGTCATTGTCTTATTGAATATAAGCAACGGTGTATAAAGTGATGTTTTAAAAACACACTGATCTATTTTACAATTAGTTTAAAAATGAATTTAAAAAATCAGAAAACTTGACAATATCTGAAAACTTTCTGAAGGCAGTGAATATATATCTAATTTACATTTGTTCATATTTACCTGCATTTTGACATGTACACCTCTGAAATGCCTGCACCATCTCACAAAATTAACAGATGTGTTGTCCTGGGACAGTAATGTAGTTTCATTTGTGGTATTCTACTGTGAGCATTAGAAGTATGTGGATGGATATGCTTAAGTAGCATGAAAATGTAAACAGATGTTTAATTTTCTTTATTTTTTATTGTCTAAGGACGATTGTGTGATACAACTAGAAGTTCTGGGGTGTTTTTTAATGGACTTTGTGTTTGGAATTTTTAGATATTTTTCTTTCTTTGGTCGTTCGAATGAGTACGTTTACAGGCTTGCACTTTACCCAGAGTAATCACTGCACTGGAATTCAGCTAAAAGTATTAATATGAAAGTTGAAAGTTTTGCTTAGGATATATATATATATATATATATATATATATATATATATATATATATATATATATATATATATATATATATAGATAGATAGATATACACTGCTCAAAAAAATAAAGGGAACACTCAAATAACACATCCTAGATCTGAATGAATGAAATATTCTCATTAAATACTTTGTTCTGTACAAAGTTGAATGTGCTGACAACAAAATCACACAAAAATCTTCAATGGAATAAAATTTATTAACCAATGGAGGCCTGGATTTGGAGTCACACTCAATATTAAAGTGGAAAAACACACTACAGGCTCATCCAACTTTGATGTG